>JAVJIF010007461.1:0-205341 GCA_038442645.1 Agave tequilana | reverse complement strand
TCTACAAAAGACAAGTATTACCTTTTTAGCCCCATAAAGGCTAATCTTGAACTTGGTGGCTTCTCAACCGGTTACGTCAGTACGACCCCTGAACCGGCGATGGCCAAGTCTCTTTATTCAGTCCGGTAAAGACTATTTTCTCAAACGACTGCAAGACAACTCGGAAGCGACAATTCAAAGAATAAACAAGTTGGAGATTTGATAGGGAGTCAAAACAAAATTACTTTTATTGATTCCAAAAAGGAAGGGATACATGGAGGCACATATATTACAAGCTACGAGCGTACGTCATAAGATCTGATCCGTTCTTCAAGGAAGGCCAGCCTTGTCTTCTTATCATTAGCAGCCCTGACAAGCGCCTGTGACCTCAGCTCAGCCTCGTTAAAATTCGCCGTCTGGGCCAAGCGAGCTTCAACCTCAATCAAGGTTGCCCTCTGAGCTGACTCCTGCCGCGAGAGTTCGTCACTCTGAGCCTTATGTTGCTCAAGCCGTGCAGTCTCTTCAAAACGCACTGGTTCAGCCTTGGATAAAAGAAGATTAGCCTTCCTAATCATCTCCTTGGCCTTTTCAATTTTATCTCAGCGTCAAGAAGAGCACTGTTAGAAGCATCTATGGCATCCCCAAGCTCTACTTGCCTTGTCTCCAAGGATTTCAAGTCTGAAGAAATGGCCTTAGCAGCTTCCTGAGTGGCAAGATGGACTTCATGCATTTGAGCGACAAGGTGTGCAAGCTGCTCATCAACCGAAGACTCCAGGTCCGAACGGCCGAGATGGCGCCATTCTTCTACATCCCTCTCAAATTGGTCTACCAGAAGTTCTAATGCAGCGGCCTGGTTATCCCCTCCAAAGTCCCGGATATTCTCAATATTTCGGGAGAGGACTAACTTTAGAGCAAGAACGAGGTAGTCGAGCCTTTCAAAATCAAATTGATGGACCGCCTCAAGCCCTTATAAAAGCTATCGACTAGCTTAACCACGAATTCATTATCAGCCTCAGCTACTCCTGGCAGACGGGCAGCCTCAGAAGATTCCACCGGCCTTGTTGACATTACTGCGGAAGGAATAGCGGAAGCACTGGCTGCACCAACATGAGAGATCATCGGTGATCTCGGAGGAGTCTTCATCGAAACCAGAACACTAGCCACAACCGAGGTCGGACTAGTGACTACTTTCGGGTGAACGGGTTCAACCATCAGCGTCGGGGAAGTAGGACTTGTAATCACCCTCAGCTCCGCACCTGGCAAAACTGATGGCACCTCACTCGTTGATATAGTTGGAAGTGAAGTTGCCTCCGTGACTATCGTCCCCTCAATCTCTGTTCCCCTGGCCGGTTCAGGCTGATAAGAGGGCAGGTCACTATACAAAACATCCACTCAGCAGCATCCGTCGCGGTCGAAGTGCTCATGTCACCCCTGGATCCCTCAGGAAGACAGGTGGGCTCTCTTGAAGTTGACGCACCCAGAGGCGGAACACCTGCAACAAGACTGTGTTTAGGCAGGCATAACAAATGACAAGAGTCAGAAGGTCAAAATCGTACCAAAAGATAATGTCGCGTCAATCGTCTTGGCGACTACGTCAGTCTCTACGGGCTCCATCAAAAATTCTTTGGCGGAGTCAACACGAATGGTCAGCCCGCCTGCTTTGCCGGAAAACCCTCCGTGTCACCCAAAGGAGCTAGAAGTTTCGGAACTTCCTTTCGAAGTCCCAGCGCCCGAAGGACCAACATCAAAACCGCGTCATCTCTGGATCCTTCTGAGACGGCGAAATAGCCAGCCTCATCGCCCTCCTTATAAGTAACAAGGGATCATAATGTTCCCTTGTTCTCCAACAGCTTCAGCTCTCGGGCTTCTCACCGCCTCGGTACCTGAATCACAAAGCAAATAATAAGCTGTCCCGAACACATAAAAAAGTATATTACAAGGACAAAGCTGATCTTACCCAGGTCCGGAGCGACTCGCCAGTAGTCGGTTTGGGAATCGACGATTCAAACTAACAAACGGGGCAGGAGAAGGAAACGCCGCAGAAGGTTCGCCCTCTGCAACAACCGTAGGAGCGTGACGCCGGGGCTTCTTTTTCACCAACTGCTTCCTATGAAATCCACCCTCCCGCTTTCTTTTGAAGTGGACGTCAGGATCTCTTCCTCCACTTCTTCTACATCAGCACGTTCTATGGGGGCCATCCCCATCACACCAGAACCAGCTGCAGGAGTCTCGGCACCTGTCTCCGCTTCGAAGCGAGGACTTTCCGCATCCGAGGCTTCGCTGTCATCGACAGCAACGAATTCTTCTATGCCCGGGACGCGAACCCTCTTACCTTCCCTTTTCTCAGAGACCTTCCGCTTTAGCCGCTGAGAAATTAACTTCACACCAGATTGTTAACAGTGAATCCGAGGGTGTGGAGTTGGAAGTTGCATACCACTGGCAGAAGATCAGGCTCATTAGAAGGTTAGGAGTCCTCAACAGCATACGCAGCCGCGCCTCGGTACAGCGTGCAATGAAGAATCGCCAGGCACGGGCTCCATCAATGAGGCTCCCCAAGAAAGCCAGATTGAGATTTGGGTTGCCCACGTACAGTTGGTCATATCCAAACTATCGAGCAAACTGACTTGGAACATAAGGCTCCAAGTAGCAGGTATCCCGCTTCGGTATATAAATGTGAGGGCGAATGCTGACAAGCCGCCACTCAAAAATTCCCCAGGTCAGCGATGACTGCCCTTCCCCCGCGTCTTTGAATTCCCTCATCATATCCTGCATCCTGAATAATGGGGGAAGCAGCGGAAAAGACTATAGACGTCATAGAGACGCACCAATTTACGGGCCTCAGCCACGTAAGACTTTTGCCAGGAACATCCTTCGAATTGGCGGAGAAGCGCCATTCGAACACCTTTGGGGGGGGTCTTCTCCCGGCTTCAATCAAAGAGGGACAGTGCAGGGCGAACCACGCCATTAAATAAGTGTACGGCAAGCCTATCCGGGGATTGGGTCCGTCGCGAGGCGAAATGGTCCCCTTTCCACGCTTCGTCGTTGGCGGCCTGCAAAAAGCCTCCGTTAAGGCACGAAGGCCTCTCTGGATACAGTACACCATAGCCGGAAGAAGTCCCAGAGAACGACCATGGACTAGACGAAGAGACAGCAGGCAGCAGGACATTCAGATGAATGACGTCACTCGAAGAAGACGGCACCACGCACCGGTTCAGCCAGACTGTCAAGAAGCCAGCCTGCAGTGCTTCTGGGACATCGGCCGACGAGCCTGGTGATGGAAACTCCGAAGAACATCGCCTTTTTCATAGGGACCGTCATCTTCTTCCACAACTAGATCCCCTTGGGAATGCTTTTGCATACGACTAAAGATGTCCTCGTCAGCAACTCCACAATGAGCCGCCTCAGGAGTGTTTTCCATATCGGGGAACAATAATCTCCCCAGCTTTCAAGCTGCATGAAGTTCCCTTACCGCTTCATGCATGCTGGAACAAATGTACAAATGGCACATCAACTCCCGGTAGGTCTCAAACAAGGTCGGGCTCCTGCTTCTCTAGAAGAGCCAATTCCGCCTCACACGGGAAGTATTCTTCATATGGGAAAGATTCCAAGGGCAGAGCAGAGACTTCCACATCTCATGCAGAGCCATACCCAGTTCGCCAACAGGGGTGAAAAAAAGTCCCTGTAGCCGGGGCAGTACAACTTGAAGATGGCGTAGAAGCACGCTACACTCATCTATGAATGCCGTAGCAGGTCGCTCTGACGGCCTCATGAGGTTCAGCCTCTCCAGATCTTCCTCGAAATGAGCAAGGATGTATACAGTTAAATCCCTCCACCATGCCTTCGGAGGGTGAATCCAGCCGGGAGTCCTGAAATCAGTGGCCGGATAGTCCCATTAACTTTGAAGAATTGATTGCCAAAGGTCAGTGCCACCGCAGGATTTTCTCCCACTAGGATCTCTCGCGATACGTTCCCAGGATGTAGACCCATAATGCAACGTGGAGGCCCTGCTCTTGCGTACCAGGAGACTGAAGCATCAATTTTCCTACATGGACGGAGTCGGTACTCTGGCTCACTTCCAAGACATCCTTCCGAGCCTGCGTCATGCATTCAAAGAAAGACAAAGAAAAATGCCGCTTGTTAGACAGAAGATAGAACTTCTCGCCATCCAACTGGAAAATCCATTACCCCTCCCCGGCCAGCAGCTGTGATCAGGGTCTGGCACAGCGTCCCCGAACATGAAGTCGGGCTTCCTATAGGTTTTGACGGTCAAAATCTTTAAGGGGAGCCTGTTTTCCTTATGTTTGCAAAGGGGAAAACTTACAATAAAAAGGTTGAGGAGCTAAATTATAAGTATTCTTAAAAAGATTACAAGTAGATCTCCTCAGAGATTCTGGAGAAGTGTGCCGATAGGATCTGGTCAGCGCGCGACCACTTTGTCCCTTTGACGATGCGAGCGATGAGATTCCCTTCTATCCTGGTTCGGGGAATCAGAGAATAGAAGGTTGGTAGAACCCTCTTGCTACTTCTCAAAATCGCCTTCAATTAGGAATTCCTTCTCGCCTGGTTCTGGAGATTCCTGAGAAGAAGAACGATGTTAGGGTATCAACACCTGGATAGAGGAAAGCAATTCTCTAAAGGTCTCTGAATTCGAGAGCGCACGGTGCGTTATGAAGAAGCCTCTGCTTGTGGAGTCCTCTTTCTCCCGATCAATCGATTGATCCTCTCTCCTTGTACCCCTGTGGGCTATTTATAGGAAGAGCAGGGGTATATCGTCCCTTGAAAATATAGAAACAGATTGAATCGAATCTGTTTAAAATCTGGAAAGTAGCCTTGCTGCGAGGCTAGGATCAGCTTCTGCGAAGGTAGAATTGCAGGTCGGTTGACCTTCTTGATCCTTTCCATATCGTTGGAGGATTTCCCCTGATCTTCTTACTCGTTTTAGAAGAGTCAAGAGATTGTGGCAATCAACTGCCAAATTGATCTCTGATTTGATGTTAATTGGATTTGATCTTGATTGGATCCGATCTCATCCAGAGATTTGATTGGTCAAAGGTTGACCATAGCAGACCAACAGCGGAGCTGTCCGCATTGAGCTCATAGCGGAGCTAGAGACGGTTTCTGGCAAAGTCGAAAGAAACCCTTTGGCGGAGCTGGAAGTCCTCTGTGGCGAAGTTGCGAGTTAGCTTCTTGGCGAGGCTTTGGATGGCTTCGAGGCGAAGTCGAGTGATATTAGCCTCTCAAGCGAGGCTATCCCTTTGGGCTCATGTGATGCTAAGTGCTAGCACCTTAGACCTGCTGAGGTCTGTTTAGAAACAATCCGGGTTCACTGTCTGCTTGCTGGATCAGTGGAGTCCAAGTTGCTTCCTTGTCCCCTCGGAGATGGGTGAAAACTGGTCTTCAGCTCGTCTGTCACTTGTCTTTTGTAAATGTCACAAGTTTAGACATTGTTCAGACCAATACGAATCTGTCTTTTTAAGTGTCAACAAGACCCCCTTCAAGTTTTCAGAAGTCTACAATGGCTCAGACTTTGAAACACTTTGAATTGCTTTGATTGGTGTGTGTGGAGTATGAACGTCGCCATGATGGTGAGTTCACTTCGCTTTCAATCCTGCTTTGGGATGTAGATTCGTCGAGGAATCATGTAGACTCGCGTCTGGATAGCTCTGCATCTGGGCTTCTGGAGATACGTTCGCCCTGGAGCGTTTGGTCGCTTTCCCGAGGCCAACTGCCGTGGGCCAGTTACGAGGAGGATTACTCCTTTCTTCGTGCTGATCGAGGGAGATATTCTCCGATTTGCACGTTTCCAAGGGAGGATATTCCCTTTCTTCAAGGCGCAATAAGTGCCTTTATGAGGAGACGTTTCTCCCTTTGCACGGTTCCATGGGAAACCGTCCCTGTTCTCAAGGCGCGAGTAATGCCTTAAATGCGCTCGTGCTTCTACGCTTGAGGCGGCAACGCTCAGGCCATGAGGCCTATAAATAGGACGCTTGAGGTCCTCTGAAGAGAAGCAATCTGCTCTTCTTCTTCTCTTCTCTTGGTTGAGAGAGATACTCAGATCTCTGAATTAGTGGGAATGCCCACTCTGGTTATTACCCGGCCAAGGACCGGTAAGTCTTGATCATTCAACGACTTCACCGATTTTAGGAATCATCTCCCTTAATTCAGCTTTAGCGGCTGCTTTAGGGATTAGCTTCCCTTGTTCTCCATTTAACTGATCTGCGGAGAAGGATTTCAGCATAGCTTCTTCCCAGCGAAGCTTCATTCTGACTTGATCACAGAAAGATCATTGCATGTTAAGTCCGCTGCGCACAGGCAGAACTTAGGACTTAGTCTCTTCAAGGTTGAGCCAGTCTTGCCATATAGGTGAGGCTAAGACTGTGTCCCATAGATCAGTCTGGTTTTAACCATATAGGCGAGGCTAGGACTTGGCGTTTGCTGAGCTAGCCCATCATCACTGTGCAAACGAGGCTTATCCTCTGCTTCAATCGAAATCGGATTGCTTCGCTCCAAGAATTCGGCTTTAGCGCTTTTGCAGTATCTTTTGTGTTAAACTGCTAATTTGCTCTGATTTTGCTTTGCAGTGAGCTATGTTCGCCAATCTGTGACTTGACGGAAGGAACCATAAAATTGCCTTATGCTTCCCCGGTTGAAGCTTTACTTTTAAGCAGGAGGAACAATTCAGGGCAGCGGGTGCGTGTCCCAGAGGCTATTGGCAGCCTCTTATACGAGATGATTTATTCTGAGGTGAGGCTGGTAGCTGCTTTGTCGGAGATGATCCGTTTCGGGATAGTGGACGTCACCTGTGAGATCACTGGCATCATTGCCAACTTTCAACTTTGGTGGCCTTTGTCGGGGATGATCCACTTCGGGAGAGCAGGCATCAACCTGTCAGACCACTGACATCACTATCAATTCCCATTATAGGTGGTCTGACGTATTGGCGGCGATAAGTTTTATTGCCAGGCTTCAAACAAGATGACCTCGCTTTCTGGTGGCAAAATCTGCCATTTTTGTGGAGAATTATGCCGTGTCTCTGTGACACAACTGGTTACGGCCTTGTGCATGAGGAAGGCCTTCGTGTCCAGTCGGTCTGACTTAGAAGCAGATAAAACCGCTTGTATGCCTTTCGCGCAAATGATCTTGCTGAGCAACTGATTGTGTTGTATGAAACACAACCTTGATGTAGCATCAATGTACCTTTGCTCTTAAATCAATGAAAGTTTATTTTCTGATCATCTGATTTGGCTTACTTTCATTGAGAATTTGGCCATAGCGAGGCTAAAACTTTGTGCAAAGTTAAGGACATAGTGCCTTCTTTAAATGAACTTCGCGAAACTGGTATGTCCGCGAACAGCGTGTAATACCCCGTTCTTGGAATACGTACTAGTTGCGTGTTCGGATTTTCGATCGTATTTTTCGATTTGTTTTCTGTATTTATTCTGTATCATGAATTTCCTATACGATTATTTTATATTGGATTTGGATTCGTGGACTCGGAGTCAGCCCTAGTCTGAGCCGAGGGCCTGATCATAGTATATTCTTCGATTTGGTATTTCTGACGTGTAGAATTGACCGATTTCAGTTTTAAATGTTATTTTTCAATATATTAGGTTTTTCTGTGATTTTCTGGATTTTTCTCGGATTAATTTGAATTTCTTCAAAACCGGTGTCGGCCAGTGCCGCTGACCGAATCCCGAATTTTTAATTCTCAAACTGTTTGGAATTTCATGATGATTCTTTAGACTTTATTCTCGGGATCATATTTTCTATCTATATTCTTTTTCTGAGGATTTTATGATTTTATGGAAATTCTTTCGGAGTCGGTAAATCACTGGATTCCGGATTTTTAATTTTAAACTATACAGTATTTCTTCGAACGGATTTCACTATTGGTCTTCATATATTATTCTTGATTTTTGGTAAAATTTTCAGATCATACAGAGATACTTGAATTTCGCTTTTTTCCAATTTTGCAATTCCATTTTCCACCTTGTCATGCCACCTCATTTCCCACTCACATTGCACCTAACCCCACTCACTCTCTCTCCTTCCCATGGCCGCCAAGTGGCCACTCTAGGACACCTCACCTCCCTTTTGCAAGAAAGCCCCTTGCATCTATCCTATTTGCATCTCCTTTGCAAAATCCCCATCATATATATTCCTTTCAATTGCAATTAAATCCTTTTCTTCCTCTTTCACTTCATCAAGAGAGAAACCCTCTCCAAAATTCCCTCATCTCCTCCACAAACCCTAGCACCAAGAAACCCTAATCTCTTCTCCTCCATCTCCTCCTCCAACCACAAGAGTTCATCTAGGGCATCAAGGGCATCACCTCCAACCTCCAAGGCAACTCCAAGTTCAACCTCCTCCACCTCAAGCTTCAACAACACTCATGGATTGAAGCCACCATCTTCTTCTTGGATCAAGCTCCAATTGAACCCATCCAAGTGAGTATCTTTTACTCACCAAGACCTAGTTAACTCCTTATATACTTGTGATGGGAATTCTTGAACACTTGCACCTTAATCCTCATTTTTAGGTTATCAAACTAAAGATCCAACCTTTCCATGTAAATATCTCTACTCACCAAGGCTAGTCCGTCCCCTTGTGTACTTGTGTTAGTAGATCAGGTCCCCTAATGTCATAAAACCCCATTTTTGTCATCAAGAACAACCCCCAAGTTCAGTTCTGTAAACTGCTCCCCGACCACGATTAGTCGACTTGACCTAGAACCTAGTCGACTAGAACACTTAGCTGAAACCTAGTTTTTCTGGAAAACACAGTATTAGTCGACTTACCCCAAATATTAGTCGACTGATCAACTCTCTGGAAATCCCTATTAGTCGACTCCTGAATTCACCTAGTCGACTAATCCTCCTTGGACCAGAAACCAACTCTCGGCCCAGTCGACTTAAGCCTATTTTATTAGTCGACTTGAACACCTTAGTCGACTAGCCATTTACCTTAGTCGACTAATGTTTCCTGGAACAGTGACCCCAATTCTCTTTATCCCAGACTTAGTCGACTTGCGTACCTGTTAGTCGACTTGAAACCTATATTAGTCGACTAGTCCCTTGACCCTAGTCGACTAATTCTGACTATATGTCTTAAATGATTTCCCCTCCTAAAATTGGATCTTGTCGTTGTTTATGTGTTATGCATTATGGTTTCTTGTACTTCATGACTGGTACTTTAGGACTTATTACTTGTTGGATCTTACCTCATATTACTTCACGATTTGTCAAGTAACATTATCAACCACTTGTCAACTTTATGTTCTCTCTTTAAACACATGTATATCAACTAACCATGCCACCACCTTGCCAGACCCTATAGTTATGTCATGATTGACCCGGCCCATTCTACATTTATTGTTATGTTTTATTGCTTGCTAGACATCACCACTTTGTCATGCTATCCCTTAAACCAAGCATGATACACTTGACTTTATGATTATCTTATTTGCGGGAACCCTGCTGTTTTTTATGGAACAAAGTGCCACATGGAACAAAGTGCCACGCCACACGGTGGGGGCCACCTCTTGAAACCCATGGGGCCACCTCTAGAATCCACTCCCTCAGAACAAAGTGCCACATGGAACAAAGTGCCACACCACACGGTGGGGGCCACCTCTTGAAACCCATGGGGGCCCCCTCTTGAATCTGAAGGGCTAATACTGTCATGTTCACGTTCCCGTAAACTGATAATCCTTAATAAACTACAACTTGTATGGGTATGGGTGGAAGTGATGGATGCCGGAATGATACCTTGCTTATAGTAGGTGGATGATATATGGTAGATTACTGTTAGTGGGACCTCGGGCCCACACTAGATGACTGTTAGTAGGACTTTGGGCCACATCCTGAGTACTGTTAGGGGGACATTGGGCCTCCAAAACCGGTTCCAGGTGTATGGAAACCACTATAAGAAGTGTTATCAGTTCTCCATCTACTTCCGTTAACGACCCTCGACTTTCTTATATATGGATGTATGTGAGTCGGGATCGATACCGAGGCACATACCTAGATATATGGGTTAGACGAGTAATAATAATGATAATTGACATTGTTATGGATATTGTTATGATTCTTGATATTCAGGCATGTTCCAGTTATGTTCCCAGTTTGTGACACTTATTATGATTTCTGTGACTCCAGTGATGATTCCGATTTTAACTATTACTTGTTCCTGTTTTGGATTTATGGTCGTGTCTATTATGTATTCTCGTTATGATTATAGTATGATTTGCAACTCTGATTTTATATGCTTGGATTACTGTGGCATGAGATAGAGGTATATAGATGAGGGTTTCCTTGTTTGGATTATTCCTTCGATGTACTGGTTTCATGGGACAGTGACTTAAGTATATACAATCACTTTTGCTTGTAATCAGCTTTACCTTGTATCCCCTGTTTTATGATTACTTTATATTCGTTCATCTATACCATACTTGTGTTTCAACCCCTATTCATGTCTCTTAGCCACTTGGCTGTAGTTCATTTACTGTTGCATGTCTTGATCCCTTGGATTTGCACATTCAGATTCCGTAGCTGGATCGAAGTGGAGCTGTCCACAGTAGATCGAGCTTTCCTTTCGGGCAGGCAGCAGCCTAGCTCTACTTCCTTTGCTCCGGACTCCTCTCTTGACTCACGGGATTTCCATCCTACTACTCGTGAGCCCTTTTGTGCTTTTGCTGTATATTTCACTTTTGGACTTGTATGATAAAAGACATATGGACTATGTAATGTCTATCATATACTGTGATGACTTTGTATTGTACCTTTATGTTGGCATATATGTGTGTATACCATGCTTTGCGTTGCACTCTGATCCTTTCTTGTTTGTACTTTATGCTTAGCGTATATGCGTGGGGGGCACTTCCTGACCTACGTATATACGTCGCAGTGACGTCCTCGTATCTGTGAAATCGGGCGTTACAGGTTGGTATCAGAGCTTAGGCTCTTACCTCTATAGTACAAACAAGTAGCAAATTCTAGTAATTTGCGGATGCCAACATCAATGTACAAAGTTGTCTAGTCCTTTTGATTTATCTAGTTCTTCTTGATTCCACCCTTCATATTCTGAAATCCTTCCATTCCATGTTCCAGCTCCTCCCAGTCTGTCCATACCTAGTATCGATGGAGAGGAGATCGGGTCGCAGCAACTCCGGATCAGCATCGAATGGAGCAGCGGGAGAGAATGTGGATATATTGAGGGTTATCCAGATGGTGGTGGAAAACCAGCAACAGCAGGTGGAGAACCAACAGCAGCAGACCGAACTTCTCCGGCAAGGGATAGCAGCACCTAAGGGACAGAGGCCGGGGAACATATCAGACTTCAGGAGGCTGCAGCCAGCCATATTCACGGTGGTGGAGAGAAACCCTTGGAGGCTGAGCAATGGTTAACGGACACATCGGACTTGTTGAAGGCAGCCCGTGTCCCAGAGGAAAACCAAGTGGAGGTTGCCAAGATCCAATTGAAGGATATAGCCAGGACTTGGTGGCTAGCAGAAGAGGCCAAATTGGAGAAGCCTGTCACTTGGGACACCTTCTCCAAGAGTTTCTACAGCAGATTCTTCCCTGTCACAGCTCAGAAGGACATGGAAGAACAATTCATCAGACTTCGGCAGGGGAGTAAGTCCGTGGATGAGTATGCCGCGGAGTTTCTCAGATTGAGCCGCTTTGCCCCGTACATGGTGACGGATGAAGAGAAGCGGGCAAGCAGATTTCAGCAGGGCCTGCAGATGGACCTACAGGTATTCCTGGTGCCCCAGCAGCTGAAGACATATTCCGAGATTCTCACCATAGCTCGAGAAGTAGAGCGTGGACTGGAGAAGAAGAGATTGAGCCAGATGAGGAACCAAGCCAAGAAGGGGCCTTTTGAGTTGATGGTGAGGAGGATGCGGATAGGGCAACCCAGGGCCCGATGATGAAGAGACCATTCCAGACCCCTCTTCCTCCTCAGATCACATGCAATTTCTGCCACAGCCCGGACATTACAAGAGAGATTGTCGGTAGCCAATGGATCATGTTTGGCATGTGGGGCAAGAGGTCATGCACTAAGGGATTGCCGGTACAGGAAGTTTGAGCATACGGCACCAGTCAGACCAGCACATCCGGCCCCAGCACTTCCAGCACCGCCATTGAGGAGGGACCCAGGGCCCGTTGACCGGAGAGCTCCATTTCCACCCCAACGGTATGATCATCAGCAGAGAAGGATGAGAGCCAGAGCAGATCAGGGCAGAGGCCAAGTTCACATCATGGCAGCAGAGGCTTCAGGTGTTGCAGCAGAGGGGGAAGATCAGTATCCGGAGCAGGAGCCTTAGGATTTCATGGTAACCACTACCCCAGATCTTGTATTTGAGTTGGTTATCTTTCTTAATATTGTTTCCATTGTCATTCTATCATTGTTAATTCTGGACCTTCTTGTATTTATCTTCCTCCCTGTTTTGGTTTTATGATGCCTTTATTCATGCCTTCGTCCTCCTTGTATTCAATTTGCCTCCTTAACGAAATTGCGAGGACGCAATTTTTGTAAGGTGGGTAGATTGTAATACCCCGTTCTTGGAATACGTACTTAGTTGCGTGTTCGGATTTTCGATCGTATTTTTCGATTGTTTTTCTGTATTTATTCTGTATCATGAATTTCCTATACGATTATTTTATATTGGATTTGGATTCGTGGACTCGGAGTCAGCCCTAGTCTGAGCCGAGGGCCTGATCATAGTATATTCTTCGATTTGGTATTTCTGACGTGTAGAATTGACCGATTTCAGTTTTAAATGTTATTTTTCAATATATTAGGTTTTCTGTGATTTTCTGGATTTTTCTCGGATTAATTTGAATTTCTTCAAAACCGGTGTCGGCCAGTGCCGCTGACCGATTCCCGGATTTTTAATTCTCAAACTGTTTGGAATTTCATGATGATTCTTTAGACTTTATTTCTCGGGATCATATTTTCTATCTATATTCTTTTTCTGAGGATTTTATGATTTTATGGAAATTCTTTCGGAGTCGGTAAATCACTGATTCCGGGATTTTTAATTTTAAAACTATACAGTATTTCTTCGAACGGATTTCACTATTGGTCTTCATATATTATTCTTGATTTTTGGTAAAATTTTTCAGATCATACAGAGATACTTGAATTTCGGGCTTTTTCCAATTTTGCAATTCCATTTTCCACCTTGTCATGCCACCTCATTTCCCACTCACATTGCACCTAACCCCACTCACTCTCTCTCCTTCCCATGGCCGGCCAAGTGGCCACTCTAGGGACACCTCACCTCCCTTTTTGCAAGAAAGCCCCTTGCATCTATCCTATTTGCATCTCCTTTGCAAAATCCCCATCATATATATTCCTTTCAATTGCAATTAAATCCTTTTCTTCCTCTTTCACTTCATCAAGAGAGAAACCCTCTCCAAAATTCCCTCATCTCCTCCACAAACCCTAGCACCAAGAAACCCTAATCTCTTCTCCTCCATCTCCTCCTCCAACCACAAGAGTTCATCTAGGGCATCAAGGGCATCACCTCCAACCTCCAAGGCAACTCCAAGTTCAACCTCCTCCACCTCAAGCTTCAACAACCACTCATGGATTGAAGCCACCATCTTCTTCTTGGATCAAGCTCCAATTGAACCCATCCAAGTGAGTATCTTTACTCACCAAGACCTAGTTAACTCCTTATATACTTGTGATGGGAATTCTTGAACACTTGCACCTTAAAAATCCCATTTTTAGGTTATCAAACTAAAGATCCAACCTTTCCATGTAAATATCTCTACTCACCAAGGCTAGTCCGTCCCTTGTGTACTTGTGTTAGTAGATCAGGTCCCCTAATGTCATAAAAACCCCATTTTTGTCATCAAGAACAACCCCCAAGTTCAGTTCTGTAAACTGCTCCCCGACCACGATTAGTCGACTTGACCTAGAACCTAGTCGACTAGAACACTTAGCTGAAACCTAGTTTTTCTGGAAAACACAGTATTAGTCGACTTACCCAAATATTAGTCGACTGATCAACTCTCTGGAAATCCCTATTAGTCGACTCCTGAATTCACCTAGTCGACTAATCCTCCTTGGACCAGAAACCAACTCTCGGCCCAGTCGACTTAAGCCTATTTTATTAGTCGACTTGAACACCTTAGTCGACTAGCCATTTTACCTTAGTCGACTAATGTTTCCTGGAACAGTGACCCCAATTCTCTTTATCCCAGACTTAGTCGACTTGCGTACCTGTTAGTCGACTTGAAACCTATATTAGTCGACTAGTCCCTTGACCCTAGTCGACTAATTCTGACTATATGTCTTAAATGATTTCCCTCCTAAAATTGGATCTTGTCGTTGGTTTATGTGTTATGCATTATGGTTTCTTGTACTTCATGACTGGTACTTTAGGACTTATTACTTGTTGGATCTTACCTCATATTACTTCACGATTTGTCAAGTAACATTATCAACCACTTGTCAACTTTATGTTCTCTTTTAACACATGTATATCAACTAACCATGCCACCACCTTGCCAGACCCTATAGTTATGTCATGATTGACCCGGCCCATTCTACATTTATTGTTATGTTTTATTGCTTGCTAGACATCACCACTTTGTCATGCTATCCCTTAAACCAAGCATGATACACTTGACTTTATGATTATCTTATTTGCGGGAACCCTGCCTTGTTTTATGGAACAAAGTGCCACATGGAACAAAGTGCCACGCCACACGGTGGGGGCCACCTCTTGAAACCCATGGGGGCCACCTCTAGAATCCACTCCCTCAGAACAAAGTGCCACATGGAACAAAGTGCCACACCACACGGTGGGGCCACCTCTTGAAACCCATGGGGGCCACCTCTTGAATCTGAAGGGCTAATACTGTCATGTTCACGTTCCCGTAAACTGATAATCCTTAATAAACTACAACTTGTATGGGGTATGGGTGGAAGTGATGGATGCCGGAATGATACCTTGCTTATAGTAGGTGGATGATGATATATGTAGATTACTGTTAGTGGGACCTCGGGCCCACACTAGATGACTGTTAGTGGGACTTTGGGCCACATCGTGAGTACTGTTAGGGGGACATTGGGCCTCCAAAACTGGTTCCAGGTGTATGGAAACCACTATAAGAAGTGTTATCAGTTCTCCATCTACTTCCGTTAACGACCCTCGACTTTCTTATATATGGATGTATGTGAGTCGGGATCGATACGAGGCACATACCTAGATATATGGGTTAGACGAGTAATAATAATGATAATTGACATTGTTATGGATCTTGTTATGATTCTTGATATTCCAGGCATGTTCCAGTTATGTTCCCAGTTTGTGACACTTATTATGATTTCTGTGACTCCAGTGATGATTCCGGTTTTAACTATTACTTGTTCCTGTTTTGGATTTATGGTCGTGTCTATTATGTATTCTCGTTATGATTATAGTATGATTTGCAACTCTGATTTTATATGCTTGGATTACTGTGGCATGAGATAGAGGTATATAGATGAGGGTTTCCTTGTTTGGATTATTCCTTCGATGTACTGGTTTCATGGGACAGTGACTTAGTATATACAATCACTTTTGCTTGTAATCAGCTTTACCTTGTATCCCCTGTTTTATGATTACTTTATATTCGTTCAT
This sequence comes from Agave tequilana, assembly GCA_038442645.1. NCBI lineage: Eukaryota > Viridiplantae > Streptophyta > Magnoliopsida > Asparagales > Asparagaceae > Agave > Agave tequilana. The sequence goes on along the minus strand of JAVJIF010007461.1, from coordinate 189,722 downwards.
CTATACCATACTTGTGTTTCAACCCCTATTCATGTCTCTTAGCCACTTGGCTGTAGTTCATTTACTGTTGCATGTCTTGATCCCTTGGATTTGCACATTCAGATTCCGTAGCTGGATCGAAGTGGAGCTGTCCACAGTAGATCGAGCTTTCCTTTCGGGCAGGCAGCCTAGCTCTACTTCCTTTGCTCCGGACTCCTCTCTTGACTCACGGGATTTCCATCCTACTCGTGAGCCCTTTTGTGCTTTTGCTGTATATTTCACTTTTGGACTTGTATGATAAAAGACATATGGACTATGTAATGTCTATCATATACTGTGATGACTTTGTATTGTACCTTTATGTTGGCATATATGTGTGTATACCATGCTTTGCGTTGCACTCTGATCCTTTCTTGTTGTACTTTATGCTTAGCGTATATGCGTGGGGCACTTCCTGACCTACGTATATACGTCGCAGTGACGTCCCCGTATCTGTGAAATCGGGGCGTTACACAGCGCCTTTTTAGGGGGCTAAGATAAGCCTTTAGGCGAAGTCCCTGAAGGATTGCGCGAAGTCCGCATTTTAAGCCAGGGCGAAGTTAACCCTTAGCGGGATCGAAGCAGCGCTTCTCGGGGAGGCGCTTCGGGCGGCGTTTCAAATTAATTTGAAATGGCGGCTTTGTGCCTTTTTCGAGGCCTCGTTTCAGGCGCTGATTGGCCTATAAAAGCCCGATCGGGCTGAGCAGGAAAAGATCTCCTTTTTCAGAGAAATTTTTGACTTTCCCTCTTCCTCTTCCTTCTTCGTTCAGAGAATTTTGAGAACTTTTACAGCTCTTCAATGGCGCCCAAAAGACGAGCGGGTAAAGAAGTGGCGACCTCTGCAGCGGAGGGTCCTTCTCCTCCTCCGGTCATCGAGCGACCAGTCGCCGGTAAGGGACTTTCCCTTCTGATCAGAGACTGCTATCTCTCTTTTAAAGCCGATATTTGGCTATCAGAACGATCGAACATGATCTGTTCTTATTAGGGAACCCGTTCCCATGGATTTCCCTATTTTCCTTGCACAGGGAATAAAGAACTGAATAGTTCTTCTTTAGGCTTCCGTACGAAGCTATTACTTGGGTTGTCTTCGTCCTGTTGAGGAACAGGATGAGGGTTTGTCCCTTCAGTCGTGGCCGTCAAGGATGGTCTTCTGACCATAATGCCCTTTTGATGATGTCAGCCCTTAAGGCTATACCTCTTTTGTTTAGGCGAAGTTAGCACTTAGGCACTTTCTGCGACACGCAGACTTTTCTGCGAGATTAGGCTTTGTTAAAGCCATTGCCTTGTCTACTTTGCTCGCTGGGCAAAGCTATACCTTGGTGGTATTCATATCTTTGCGTTCGCTTTGGCTGGTGAACTAATCGCAGTTTCTCTTTGTTCTTGCAGTGCACTATACTCCTGGTCCTTCAAACAACCTGTTCGGGATGACCATGGGATCGGATGGCAATATGAGCTTGCAATTTCAAGGGCAGGCTTCTCTGTTCAGTGAGCGGAGTTCCATCGTTCGGGACACGCTCATTCATAGTGGTGATCAATATACCACTAGGAGTATCCTAACCACAGCTCCTCTTGAAGACATTGACCGTCAAGTTTATAGGAGGCCCGATTTCATGTTCGGGGATGCTGCACCAGACCCTGACCACCAACTACATGCAGGGGAAGGGCAGTGAATTTTCCAGTTGGATGGATAGAGGTTCTATCTTCCGTCCAACAAGCGCCATTTTTCTTTGTCTTCCTTCCAGTGCGTGACGCAGGCTCGGAAGATGTCGTGGGAAGTGAGCCGGAGTACTAACTCTGTTCACATAGGAAAATTGATGTTTCAATCTCCCGGTTATGCAAGAGCGGGGCCTCCTCATTGCATAATAGGCCTGCATCCTGGGAATGTATCACGAGACATCCCAGTGGGAGAAAATCCTGCAGTGGCGTTGACCTTTGGCAACCAATTCTTCAAGGTCAATGGGAACTATCCGGCTACTGACTTAAGGACTCCAGGCTGGATTCACCCTCCGAAGGCCTGGTGGGCGGATTTGACTACCTACATCCTTGCTCATTTCGAGGAGGATTTGGAGAGGCTGAACCTCTATGAGGCCGTCAGGGCGACCTGCTACGGTATTGAGGTAAACGTGGCGTGCTTTTACGCCATTTTTGAATTGTACTGCTCAGCTTCAGGGACCTTCTTCACCCCTGTTGGCGAATTGGGTATGGCCTTGCATGAGATGTGGGAAGTCTCTGCTCTGCCTTTTGGATCTCTTCCCTATGAAGAGTACTTCCCGTGCGAGGCAGAATTAGCGCTTTTGGAAAAACAGGAGCCTGCCTTGTTCGAGACCTACAAGGAGCTAATGTGCCATTTGTATATTTGCTCCAGTATGCATGGGGGCAATAAGGGGACCTCCTGTAGCTTGAAAAGCTGGGGAGACTATTTGTTCCCAGATATGGAGAATACTCCTGAAGCGGCTCACTATGGAGTTGCTGATGAAGACATCTTTGACCGGATGCGAAAGCACTCCCAAGGGGATCTAGTTGTGAAGGAAGACGATGGTCCCTATGGGCAGGGTGATATTCTTCGAAGCTTCCATCATCAGGCTTGCAAGCCGATGTCCCGGAAGGCACTTCTGGCTGGTTTCTTAACAGTCTGGCTGAAAAGGTGCGTGGTGCCGTCTTCTTCGGGTGACATCGTTTATCCGAATGTTTTGCTGCCCGCTGTTCGTCTGGTTCATGGTAGCCTCTGGGACTTCTTTCGGCCATGGTATGCTGTATCCAGAGAGGCCTTCGTGCATTGACGGAGGCTTTTTGAAGGCCACCAACGACGAAGCATGGAAAGGGGACCATTTTGCCCCGCGACGGACCTAACCCCAGAATAGGTCTGCCGTATACTTACTTGATGGCGTGGTTCACCTTGCATTGTCCTTCTCTAATCGAAGCTGGAGAGGATCCCCTGCAGGATGTTCGAATGGCGCTCCTCCGCCGATTCGAAGGATGCTCATGGCAGAAGAAATACGTGGCTGAGGCCCGTAAATTAGTACGTCGCTATGACGTCTATAGTCTCTTCCGCTGTTTTCCCCGTATTCGGGGTGCAGGCTATGGGGAAGAGTTCAAGGTTGCGGAGGAGGGGCATTCGTCCCTGGGCCGGGGAGCCTTTGAGTGGCTGGTCAGTATCCGGCCTTCGCATTTGTTGTACAGGAGCGGGGATACCTGCTACCTGGAGCCCTATGTTCCAAGTCGGTTTGCCCGTCAGTTTGGGTATGACCAACTGTACGTGGGCAACCCGAATCTCAATTTGGCTTTCATGGGGAGCCTTATTGACGGGGCCCGTGCTTAGCGATTCTTCACAGCAGGCGGTACCGGGGCGCAGCTGTGTACGCCGTTAAAGAATCCCAATCTCCTATTGACCCTGTGCTTTTGCCAGTGGTACGCCACTTCCAACTCCACACCTCTTGGGTTCAAGGTGAACAGTTCTGGTGTGAAGTTAATTTCTCAGCGGCTGAGACAGAAGGCTTCTGATAAAAGGGAAGGCAAAAAGGGTTCGCACTCCAGGTATAGAGGAGTTTGTTGCTGTGGAAGGCAGCAAGGCTTCAGATGCCGAGAGTCCTCGCTTCGAGGTGGGAGCGGGGGCTGAGACTCCTGCAACTGGCTCTGGTGTGATGGGGATGGCTCCATCTCACTGTATAGAAGAAGTGAAGGAAGAGGATTCCGAAGTCCACTTCAAAAGAAAGCGGGCAGGTAGCTCTCGTAGGAAATCATTGGCGAAGAAGCCTCGCCGCCAAGCTCCTACGATTGTCGTAGAGGGTTATCCCTCTACAGCGATTCCTCCTGCTGTCCCATTAACAGCTGAACCGTCGGTTGCTGAGCCGACTAGCGGTGAATTCGCTCCGGGTCTGGGTAAGATTAACCCTGTCCATATAATACGCCTTTTTGTGTGTTCCCATTGACTTATTATCAATTCTTCTTGATTGTAGGAGCTGAGGCAGCTGGAGAGCAAGGGGAACGTTATGATCCCCTATTTACTTATAGAACTGAGGCTGGTTCTTTTGCCCGTCCGGAGGAGTCCGGAGGTGATGTGGCCGACATCGGTCCTTCGGGCACTGGGACTTCTAAAGGAAGTCCTGAGGCATCGAGCTCTACTGGGTGGTCCACAGGATACTCGGCAAGCGAAAGCGAGCCGGCTGTTCATGCTGATTCTGGCAAAAATTTTCCGATGGAGCCCCTGGAGACTGATGCGGCTGACGAGATGTTCGAGGCGACATCATCCTCTGGTATTGTCCTAACCTCTTGGCATCTATTGCATGTAGCGTCCGACTAACCGTAGTCTTGTTACAGGTGTTCGGCCTCAAGGTACATTAGCTTTAAGAGAGACGGAAGATCCCCCAAAGGGTCAAGGGGTAACATGAGTGCTTCGACCGCGGCGGATGCTGCTGTGCTGGATGCGCTGTACGGCGACCTGCCTTCTTATTGGCCCAAGTCGGCCGAAGGGTCAGAGGTTGAAAGGGGAGCAGTTCCTGAGGTGTCCTCACTCCCAACTATATCAACGAGTGAGGCGCCGACAATTTTGCCAAGTGCGGAACTGAGGGTGATTACAAGCCCTACTTCCCCAACTCTGGTGGTTGAGCCTACTGTTCAGGAGATGGTTGCCAGCCCTACCTCAGTGGTGGCTAGCGCGCTGATTTCCATGAAGACTCTGGAGAGATCATTGACAATTTGCCCTGCTGTTGATGTTCCCATTGCTCCTTCCACGACAGTGTCGACCAGGCGGTGGATCTCTCTGAAGTTACCTCTTTACCAGAAGTGGCTGAGGTTGAGAATGACTACATAGGAGACCTCGTCGATAGCTTTTATAAAGGCTTAGGGCGAACTATCGACCTGGTTTTGAAGGGCTCGAATATGCCGTTCTCAAAGTTAAAGGTGGTCCTCTCCCGTGGAATTGAAAGTATTCGGGATTTTGAGGGGTATCACCAGGCCACTGCTTTGGAACTCCTGGTGGATGAATTTGAGAAGGATGTAGAGGAATGGCGCCGTCTCAGCAGCTCGGACTTGGAGTCTTTAGTTGATGAGCGGTTCGCGCGTCTTATCGCTCAAAAGTAAGAAGCCTGGCTCGCCGCCCAAGAGGCTGCTAAGGCTATCTCTTCTGACTTGAAATCCTTGGAAACAAGGCAGGCAGAGGTCGAAAATGCGATTGACGCCTCTACCAGTGCTCTTCTTGACACTGAAGACAAGATTGGGAAGGCCGAGGAAATGATCAGGAAAGCCAATCTTATTTTATCCAAGGCTAAACTGGTACGTCTTGAAGAAACTGCGCGACTTGAGCAGCTCAAGGCTCAAAGTGACGAACTCTCGCAGCAGGGATTGTCACAGAGGGCAACTTTGGCGGAGGTTGAAGCTCGTTTGGCCCAGGCAATGGATTTTGATGAGGCTGAGTTGAAGTCGTCGGCGCTTGCCCAGGCTACTGATGACAGGAGGACGAGGCTGGACTCCCTTGGAGAGCGGCTCAGGTCTTACAGTGTGCGCCTGTAGCTCCATGTACTTTATCTTTTTGGAGTAAATGAAATTTTTTTTCCTTCTTTAGTTGATTCTCCAATCTTGTTCTTCTTTCTAAATTACGGTTCCAAATTGTATTGCAATTTCTTGAGAACATAGTTCTTGTTGGGTTGGATGATGAGACTTGGCCATCTGTCAGTTCAGAGGTCGCGATGACATAACTGGTTGAGACGCCACCAAGCCCGAAACTGGTCCTTGTCGGATCGAGAGATGAGACCTGTCTTTTGTAAATGTCAACAGGGCTTGGAATTGAGACTTAGCTGTCTGCTGGTTCAGAGGTCGCAATGACATAACCGATTGAGACGCCGCCAAGCTTCAAAATGTGGTGATACCCGTCTTTTGTAAATGTCAACGAGTATCGAGACCTATCTTTTGTAAATGTCAACAGGGCTCGGGGTTGAGACTTGTCTTTTGAAAATGTCAACAAGCTCAAAATTGAGACTTGGCTGTCTGCTGGTTCAGAGGTCGCAATGACATAACCGTTTGAGACGCACCAAGCTCAAGGTTGGTGATACTTGTCTTTTGTAAATGTCAACAAGTATCGAGACCTGTCTTTTGTAAATGTCAACAGGGCTCGGGTTTGAGACTTGTCTTTTGTAAATGTCAACAAGCTCAAAATTGAGACTTGGCTGTCTGCTGGTTCAGAGGTCGCAATGACATAACCGTTTGAGACGCCACCAAGCTCAAGAATTGGTGATACTTGTCTTTTGTAAATGTCAACAAGTATTGAGACCTGTCTTTTGTAAATGTCAACAGGGCTCGGGGTTGAGACTTGTCTTTTGTAAATGTCAACAAGCTCAAAATTGAGACTTGGCTGTCTGCTGGTTCAGAGGTCGCAATGACATAACCGTTTGAGACGCCACCAAGCTCAAGGTTGGTGATACTTGTCTTTTGTAAATGTCAACAAGTATCGAGACCTGTCTTTTGTAAATGTCAACAGGGCTCGGGTTTGAGACTTGTCTTTGTAAATGTCAACAAGCTCAAAATTGAGACTTGGCTGTCTGCTGGTTCAGAGGTCACAATGACATAACCGTTTGAGACGCCACCAAGCTCAAGAATTGTGATACTTGTCTTTTGTAAATGTCAACAAGTATCGAGACCTGTCTTTTGTAAATGTCAAAAGGGCTCGGGGTTGAGACTTGTCTTTTGTAAATGTCAACAAGCTCAAAATTGAGACTTGGCTGTCTACTGGTTCAGAGGTCGCAATGACATAACCGTTTGAGACGCCACCAAGCTCAAGGTTGGTGATACTTGTCTTTTGTAAATGTCAACAAGTATCGAGACCTGTCTTTTGTAAATGTCAACAGGGCTCGGGTTTGAGACTTGTCTTTTGTAAATGTCAACAAGCTCAAAATTGAGACTTGGCTGTCTGCTGGTTCAGAGGTCGCAATGACATAACCGTTTAAGACGCCACCAAGCTCAAGAATTGGTGATACTTGTCTTTTGTAAATGTCAACAAGTATCGAGACCTGTGTTTTGTAAATGTCAACAGGGCTCGGGTTTGAAACTTGTCTTTTGTAAATGTCAACAAGCTCAAAATTGAGACTTGGCTGTCTGCTGGTTCAGAGGTCGCAATGACATAACCGTTTGAGACGCCACCAAGCTCAAGAATTGGTGATACTTGTCTTTTGTAAATGTCAACAAGTATCGAGACCTGTCTTTTGTAAATGTCAACAGGGCTCGGGTTTGAGACTTGTCTTTTGTAAATGTCAACAAGCTCAAAATTGAGACTTGGTTGTCTGCTGGTTCAGAGGTCGCAATGACATAACCGTTTGAGACGCCACCAAGCTCAAGAATTGGTGATACTTGTCTTTTGTAAATATCAACAAGTATCGAGACCTGTCTTTTGTAAATGTCAACAGGGCTCGGGTTTGAGACTTGTCCTTTGTAAATGTCAACAAGCTCAAAATTGAGACTTGGCTGTCTGCTGGTTCAGAGGTCGCAATGACATAACCGTTTGAGACGCCACCAAGCTCAAGAATTGGTGATACTTATCTTTTGTAAATGTCAATAAGTATCGAGTTTGTAGTGGAATTTGGGAGAAGTCTCGTTTTCACGGGGAGAAACGAGAAAATCACTGTCATAGGTTTAGTGTTAACGTAACAGCGAAATGTATATGTGGTCTTACCATTCTATGGACGAGAATTGGTAAGTGATTTTGGAGGTCTCGCTCTCACAGGGAGAAACGAGGAATTGCTGTCATAGGTTTAATGTTAACGTAACAGCGAAATTTATATGTGGTCTTACCATTCTATGGATGAGAATTGGTAAGTGATTTTGGAGGTCTCGCTCTCACAGGGAGAAACGAGGGAATTGCTGTCATAGGTTTAATGTTAACGTAACAGCGAAATGTATATGTGGTCTTACCATTCTATGGACGAGAATTGGTAAGTGATTTTGGAGGTCTCGCTCTCACGGGGAGAAACGAGGAAATCACACGGGAACTGGTCCCTTAGGATTTTTAGCAAATCTCCAGCTGTCAACGGGTTTGATATGCCTTTACCAACTACCGTTTGAATTGGGCTAGCCATGCTATTCCCCTCAGCATGATGAGTTGTTGAGGACTTATGTTGGGCTTAAAAGCCAACATTTTCCTCTATCCTTAATCGTTAAGGATATTGGATCGTCTGGTTAACGTATGTGTAACCCTGACTCTCCTTAAGACAACCAGTATACGGCCAGGTTCCTACTGGTTTATGGTTGCGTGATCTCACTTGGACGAAGAGAAAGGCTCTCTTTGTGTGTACTTTGGACACGGAGTTCTTGATCAGAGGTGTAGTGTTAACTTGATGATTGGACGAAGAAGAGGTGTACTTATTATGAAGAGAATGTATTTGATGTACCCTTTCTTGTCTCCGTTATAGCACAAGGCTATACCGAGTCGGATCTCAGGGAGAGCTCGCGATAGAAGCTTTAAACGTATGGTTGTGAAGTGATCAAACTAGTATCCTTCTCTGATTATAAACTTAGTGATGCAAAGAAACTAAAAGAAGATGGATATGTTCATGTGGAAGTGGAAAAGAAATCAAGAATTGGTTGTGGTATTCACAAGAAAAGAATCAAGAAACTTAAAGAAAGAGATCCAAGACTAGATTACCTTGCTAGCTTGCCAAGACTTACCAAACTCCTTGATAATGAAAGCTTGCCTAACTTTGTCACTCCGTTGGCTATGGATTCGTCTAGCGTGTTGACCTAATTACTTTCTCATTTGCAAGATGGTGGTTTAACCATCGGAGAAGAGAAGATCATACACTTGCAAGATTAACAAAAGCAATCACCCATGAGTAGTGAAGTAGCTAAGCTAGTGGTTAGCTAGTACATGGAGAAGAATTAGCTACAAGAAGCCATTAAAGAACTAAACAAAGCATTGAAGTAAATTGCATGAAATAAAGAAAGCAAGTAAGAAAGCATGTAAAGAAAGCAAGAAACTAGAATCAAACTCAAGTAGAGGAATGGAGGATGGATCAATCCTTGCATAGCTTCAATTGTCACCATTGATCATTACAAGCTCTCTCCCTCACAATCACTCTCTTTTGTAATGAAATCTAGGGATAGAGAAGAAGAGGGAACTAAAGAACAAAACCTAGAGAAAAATGAAAATTACAACACCTAAAACTAATCTCCTCTCTTCTCTGATCCGTTTTTGCTTGCAGGTCAGAGGTCAGATATTTATAGCCCACAGGTGAAGCTTCGAGATTAGATCAGTTGGCGCAAAATCCGAGGCCGTATCTCCCTGTAACTGCCGCCAGTTCTAGAAGAATCCCAAAATTGGCGGCAAAATCTGGGCCGTTGAGCCCAGATTTTCTGGTGAGATCTTCTTGTTAGGTGGTTAGCCACGTGGAATATCTGGATCTTTCTTTGGACGCGCGGATCTTTCTAGATCTGGATTTGAATTTGGCTTCTCTTTAATCTTTGATTAATCACTTAATTATCGCTAATTAAGGTGATTAATTGGCTATCTCTCCTTTAAGTGTGTACCTGCAAATATGTAGAGAAGAGGAGTAAAAATCACATATTTATTTGTAATATGCATGGGAATTATGATGTAAAAAATGCAATATTGGATACTAATCACACCCCCACACTTATTCTTTTGCTCGTCCCGAGCAAAACAAAGAAAAAGAAAATCTAGACTAACAATTTATTTACACCACTTTCGCAGGTGACGCGATTGCACTGAGCATGTGCAACAAGCCGTTAAACCTCTAGGTTACCCTAGAGGAGGAGTGTTGTCTCCTGAGGGTTTTCAGCGGATTACACCCACAAAATCCATAAAGAAAGAAGACAAATGTTAGTGTTTTGAAAACGCATTTTGAATAAGAGACATGTTTAAGAACTATTTTTGCAAAAATATAAGTGATCCTAGGTCATAAGTCCACCTATAATCAGTCTTCCTTAAACTCAGTATCCATGCAAGATCTTGTCTTTAATTAAGGTAAGAATTCAAAATTGGATTGAATATTTTATCTTTCATAAAACCTAGATAATATGCACACCGTGCACAGTGAAGGTTTCTGGGATTTCAACTCCAACCATCAAGCCATTTATTTATATATATTCTTTTTTTCTTTTTCTTCCCTTAGTTTTATTAGGCTTTCTAATTCACCCATGTAGCGAGCCTATAACCGATGACTCCCAGACCAGATGGTCTTAGGGCACCAGATGAGGAAACATCCCTCGGTTTAAGGACTCGAGTGAAAAAGGCCACAAAACTAAGAGGGATTATTCTTAATCACCGTTAGGCGTGAATAATCATGCTTCTTGAGGCACAATTATCCAGCTTAATAAGTGAAATCACCGTTAGGCGTGAGTTATCATGCTTCTTGAGGCACAATTTCCCAGCTTAATAAGTGATTTTTTTTTTATTTATATATTTTTTCTCTTTTTTTTTTTTTTTCTTTTTTCTTTTATTTATATGGCATTTTTGGTCTTTGTCTCCATCCCAAGAAATGTGTAAGTGTAAAGTGCATATTATCTAAGGCAAAAAATTCAAGATAATAATATCTCACCAATTTTACTTACTTATCCTATAATCTCAAACAAGATCTATTACTTCAACTAGGTTTAAGATGTCATAATTAAGGCTTTCTTAATTTCTGAGATACATCTTAATTTTCTTAAAATAGATCAAAACTTTGTTCTTATTTCAAAAAGTTTTTATTTTTTTTTTTATTTTTTTATTTTATTTTTTCTAAAAGAAAAGTAAAATCTAAAAAGAAAGTAGAAAATCTAAAAAAAAAATAAAATCTAAAAATAAAAGAAAAATGAAAATCCTAAAAAAATCCTATAAAGAAAAGAAAAAGTCCTATGTTAGTACATACCCCCCCCATACCTATCTCATGCATTGTCCTCAATGTATGCAAGATGAAATGATGCATGAAATAGGTAAAGGTGAAAAGTCACTCCCTCCTCCTCTTTGGACCCGCAGTGGTACTGGGTCCAGCAGATTGTGTCCTCCTCAAAGTCGCCTCAATACTATCTAGCCTGGAGGATAACCTGGATGATTCCTCCTCCACCTTCTTCCTCAGCCTTGCCTGACCCCTAAAAATTTTCTTCATGCCTTTCCATATGGTAGACATGAAAGTTCTTGACTCTACTGGGGGTTCCTGCCTCCAAAATTCCGGTTCATCTTCATCATCCAGACTCTCCTCAGAGGAGGACTCTACATGCTCGGTCTGTACAGTAGGAGTCCAGACTGCGTGTAAACAACAGTTATAAGAACTTGTAGGTCTCTCCGGTGCAACAAACACTCTATCAAATGAGTCAAAAACATCGTCTGGTAGGAAAGTCCTACACAGACGTGTAATCAGGATGGGGTGAGAATATTAGCACCTCGTGTGCGTGAGGAGTTGGTGATAAGTGCATTGAAGATAACCTTGTTCAAACAGACCGAGTGTTGACGTGTCATTAAGTCATGTATAATCTGTAACACTGGTCTGTTGAAAGAGGAGGTGTGCTCTCGCCCTAGAATGTTTCGTTGGATCCAACGTCCAACACAGTGAATATTACGAAAGGTCGTACTGGCTTTGAGCCCACGATCCAATTCAGTGCACCGAGCCCCCATAATAGTCATGTACTCAATCAAGGGGAGAGGCTCGGTGTGGTGTGTAATGGTAGGGACAGAAGTGACTTCCTCAAGAAGAGGAAGCGTGATGAACAAGTCTCCAATGGGCATGTGTGTAGTGAATTGGTACGTTTGGGAATCAATTGATGCGTGGTCTATGTTTGTATAAAACATGTTCACCAAATCAGGACAATAGAATGCATCGGTCTCAGTATTGTCATACACTAATGAATACCAATTCCAGGCCCTAATTCGGTCTAAAAAGAAATGCCCATAACCATTTTCATTACTCAAAATTTGCCCAAAATCTTTCTCCATAAAAATAGATGGTGCCATAACAGAGATTTAAGATCAAAAACAGTAAAAAGAGGAGATTTAGAATTCGAACCGCCCCCGGATTACGTGGGGGGAAGAAATCCGATCTCTGTAGTGGATTCAAAAAGATCTGAAGAAGAATTTGGCACCAGATCAGTAGTAAGAACAGGAGATCAATCGGAACTGACACTGGAAGCGCGCAGGAAGCTTCAGAATTGCCGCCAGATCTCGGAAAACTCCAGAAATCGCGGCATATTGATGAGATCTGGTGAAGGGAAAATTGTAGAGGCTGCGGTTTTGAGAGGAGATTGGGGATCTGAAGATTGTTTTCTCGGGTGAGGGCTGAAGTCTGTGAAAGGGGTCTTTTAATAAGAGGGAAAGATTTTGAAAGTTCCCAAATTATCCCTAGGTCAAAAACAAATTTACCCTAGGGATTTATGAAAAGAATCTTTGACTCCTAGGAATTTGAAAGGACCTCAAACTTAGGGATTCTTGAAAGATGTAGAATTTGAGGAATCCTAGAAATATAGAAAGAATTTGAATTTTGAAAAATGTGGGAACTCCTTTAAACATGAAAACCTCCTTTATTTTTATTTCTTTTTTTTTATTTTTTTATTATCTAAATTCTATGTTAGTAAATCCTATGTTAGTAAAAAAAATTTAACTTAAGGTGGTGGTTCCGGTGGTGGTCGGATTGGTCCACGGAACATGGCCCAATCAACTTGACGTTGGGTTTTCAGAAACCCACCAAAAATCACAGAAATATGACCCATAAAAATGATGCATGCGTGTGTTATTTTAAATATGTACATGACCCCATCTAATTTCAAGATTTTCCTAATAATTTCAGAGTCAAATTTATCAATTACCTTGTCACAGAATGGTATATGACATGATAGAACAGTGGACTTGGACTCTGGAAGGAATACCGACTCAGGGAAGTGAATGAAGTCAAGATAAGGTTCAGGAGTCGGAATGGATTTAGGAATTGGGTCCAAGTCAAGAAATGTAAACTCAAGTCCACATGAATTGTCCAACAATGGAATGTGACCATCAAAAATTGGTAATTCCAGTTCAGGAAGGATGGGAATCAAAACTGACTCTAGAAGGTTACTCAAATTGGGTAATATAACCGGAGTCAATAATGATTCAGGGATTTGAACTGGATCACAGATGTGCAAATCTAGGTCACATATCTCATTTAGTTCAATTCCACACAATGGAGAACTTGCCAAAATGTCAATTGAATCTTCAGAAATGTAGAATTGGGCAAGTTCGACATGATCCTTAGAGATGGGTGATTCAACTTCATTGTGAATTGGGAAAGGATCCAAAGTTGATTCCGGGAAAGAATTAAAGTGAGGTAAAGATACCGGAGTCATTATGGAATCAGGAAGAAAGATTGAATCACAAAGTTGGGGTTCAAGATCACATTCCTCATGTAATTCAATAAAATGTGGGGAACTTGCCAATTTATCAATGGGATTTTCAGAATTATGGAATTGGCCAAGTTCTATGTGATCATCATAAAAGATTGGTGATTCAATTTCACAATGGATAGGAAATGGATCCAATTCTGACTTGGGAAATGGATTGAAATCAGGTAAGGATATGGAAGTCATGATTGAATCAGGAAGTAGATTGGAATCATCAAATAAAAGTTCAGGATCAAATTCATGTTCCAGTTCAATTTCAGAAAAGGAAAACTTGCCAAAACGTCAATTGGATCTGGAGTTTGGACAAGTTTATTTTTAGGAGATAAAAAACTTGCCAAAATGTCAATTGGATTTGAATTTTGGACAAGTTCAAGTTTAGGAAATGAAAAACTTGCTGAAATTGAATCTGGACTTCCAAGACTACATGACTCTTTGGATTTAGAGTGGCTAGTGACATTAGAAAGAGGATGAGAATGAAGAGTTTGGATCATCAATTCTATGTCACGGTTCCTAGCATTTTGAGCATTGGTCATGTCTTCAAGCATCTTTCCATAATCGATGATTTCATTGTTTTGATGGAAAGAGGAAGTGTTGTCTTGGAAGTGTGAGTCAAAAGTGTGTGATGATGGAAAAGTTGACTCACACAAGAAATCTTTACTCGGTTCACAAGCAAATGGTTGTTCATTATGAAAGGTGGAACTGAGTAAGATTCTTGAGAATATGGTAGAATTGGAGAGACAAATGGTTTTTGAAGTTGTTGCTCAACTCTCAATAAATTGGCTTCTATACTCCTTTGCAACTCAGATTTTTCTTCAAAGGGAGGTTCAGAAAAAGGAGTATATGAAGTGGACTCAGGAAATGAATATGGTGGACAAGGTGAATATGGTGGACAAGGATTTTGATAATTTGACTCGGGGTACTGGAATCCCCAATTACTCGGTAAAGAGTTGAAATTATTTTGGACATTATAATTATTAGATGGGGGGTATGGGTCGTATTGATTCGGATAAGACCAACCCGGTGTATGTGGTTGGTGCATATTATAAAACACCGGGTTGGAATTATCTGAATATGGTGTGTGTGTGACATAAGGATTATGATGGAAAGAATTGTAATTGTAAGCCATATCACACAATCACAAACAAACAAACAAACAAACAAACAAACAAAAGAAGAAAAGAAAAAATTCTAACCTAAGTTAGGGTAGACTTAGACCTAGACGACTCCTAACAATAGATCGTCCACAGGAGGTTCAGTGTAGACTCTAACCACAAGCTAATCAGCCAGGGAAGGGTAAGGTTGGTGGGAGGTTTTCCGTCCGGAGACGTTCCTTAATTAAGTAACCAGCAACCTTCGGGCTTTCGGCCCTCAACCCCTTTCCTAGACACCGATTTTGCAAGAGTTAAATTCCAACACTTTTCCCCCTTAGGAAAATCTCCTAATTGAGTCCGAGATGTCCCTAGGGCCAACGTCTACTTGATTTAAATTAGGGCTTGGGTTAGTGAGTGCTTGGGAAAATGGTTTTCGGGCTAAGGAAAGGGTAATGACCTCCCCCACCTTATCTTATTTACGGGTATGCCCTTAAATTTGAATTGTGCAAGTGTACAAGAAATATAGCTAGGATACACTCAAAGCAAGAAAATCAAGCAAGAGTTTGTCCTAGTCTAAATGCAATGCAAACACGTACCTTGCCTCCACGCACTCTTCAACAGTAAAAGTAAGAATTGAAAGACACGTGCCTAAAATGCAAGTGTCTAAACAATTTTTAGCAATTATCAACCAATTTTTACTGTTGTATTAATTAACAGGAATACAGTGAAGTATACAGGAAATCAAGTATAGAAGCAGTTGTATCTTGCAGAGCAGAAGCCCCTGCAAAAATTTTGTCAGAAGTGAGCTCTTTTGTGCGCGCGTTTCCACGGCAAAGCTTGTGGATCCGCGGCACTCCAGAGGGATCCTGGGCTCTGCTTTCTTGAGCAGAGGCCCAGGTCCACTTATATGTAACTGCAACAAAGATTTTCCTGTTTCTTGACCTGTAACCGCAAACAGAGAAGAAGAATCTTTTAGTACTTCACTTTAAAACAAAATAACGTCGCTCTCCCCGGCAACGGCGCCATTTTGATTAGACGGAAAGGGGTGTACTTATTATGAAGAGAATGTATTTGATGTACCCTTTCTTGTCTCCGTTATAGCACAAGGCTATACCGAGTCGGATCTCAGGGAGAGCTCGCGATAGAAGCTTTAAACGTATGGTTGTGAAGTGATCAAACTAGTATCCTTCTCTTGATTATAAACTTAGTGATGCAAAAGAAACTAAAAGAAGATGGATATGTTCATGTGGAAGTGGAAAAGAAATCAAGAATTGGTTGTGGTATTCACAAGAAAAGAATCAAGAAACTTAAAGAAAGAGATCCAAGACTAGATTACCTTGCTAGCTTGCCAAGACTTACCAAACTCCTTGATAATGAAAGCTTGCCTAACTTTGTCACTCCGTTGGCTATGGATTCGTCTAGCGTGTTGACCTAATTACTTTCTCATTTGCAAGATGGGGTTTAACCATCGGAGAAGAGAAGATCATACACTTGCAAGATTAACAAAAGCAATCACCCATGAGTAGTGAAGTAGCTAAGCTAGTGGTTAGCTAGTACATGGAGAAGAATTAGCTACAAGAAGCCATTAAAGAACTAAACAAAGCATTGAAGTAAATTGCATGAAATAAAGAAAGCAAGTAAGAAAGCATGTAAAGAAAGCAAGAAACTAGAATCAAACTCAAGTAGAGGAATGGAGGATGGATCAATCCTTGCATAGCTTCAATTGTCACCATTGATCATTACAAGCTCTCTCCCTCACATCACTCTCTTTTGTAATGAAATCTAGGGATAGAGAAGAAGAGGGAACTAAAGAACAAAACCTAGAGAAAAATGAAAATTACAACACCTAAAACTAATCTCCTCTCTTCTCTGATCCGTTTTTGCTTGCAGGTCAGAGGTCAGATATTTATAGCCCACAGGTGAAGCTTCGAGATTAGATCAGTTGGCGCAAAATCCGAGGCCGTATCTCCCTGTAACTGCCGCCAGTTCTAGAAGAATCCCAAAATTGGCGGCAAAATCTGGGCCGTTGAGCCCAGATTTTCTGGTGAGATCTTCTTGTTAGGTGGTTAGCCACGTGGAATATCTGGATCTTTCTTTGGACGCGCGGATCTTTCTAGATCTGGATTTGAATTTGGCTTCTCTTTAATCTTTGATTAATCACTTAATTATCGCTAATTAAGGTGATTAATTGGCTATCTCTCCTTTAAGTGTGTACCTGCAAATATGTAGAGAAGAGGAGTAAAAATCACATATTTATTTGTAATATGCATGGGAATTATGATGTAAAAAATGCAATATTGGATACTAATCACATGATCATGAGAAGGATCCTTGATTAAGGATAATACTTCTTTAAGAATTTGCCATTGATCGGCATCATGAGTAGGTCGCCATCTGAAGTCATGAGGCGGTATGCTCCGTTTGAATAGACTGTTTCTATTACAAGTGGTCCTTCCCATTTAGGCTGAAATTTGCCTTTGGTCTTGTGCGTCATAATCATCGGTCGTCTGACGGCTAAAACCAGGTCTCCTTTCTGGAAGACCCTCTGTTTGACCTTCTTATTGAAGGCTTTTGAGATTCGAGCTTGATATAGCTCGATATGCTGCTGAGCTTGTAGCCGCTTCTCATCTAAGACTTCGAGCTCTTGAAGACGCAATCGATCATTGTCCTCTGATGTGATCTTGGTGGTCAGAGTGACTCGCAATGATGGCATCTGGATTTTCCAACGGGATGACTGCTTCGCACCCATATACCAGGGAAAAAGGGCGTATTGCCTGTCGGTGTCCGAACCGTGGTTCGGTAGGCCCAGAGACATTCACCGAGCTTTTCGTCCTAATCTCGCTTATTCAAGGAGACAAACTTCTTGAGTAGCTTGATGATCGTTTTGTTGAATGCTTCCGCCAAGCCGTTAGCGGCGGGATTATAGGCGGTTGAAGCCACATTCTGAATTCGGTTATTTATCGCAGAACCGATAGAATACTTGGCTTATGAATTGGGGACCGTTGTCGTGGATGATCCGCCTAGGGACACCAAATCGATGGATGACATGGTGCTTGATGAAATTAACCACATTAAAGGTTTTGACTTCAACCAGTGGTATAGCCTCTGCCCACTTTGAAAGTAGTCAGTTATTGCAAGGATGAACCGGTGACCTTCATCGAAGAGGGACTGATTGGCCCTACGACATCTATTCCCCATGCTTCAAATGGCCATGAAGCAACAGTTGGGTGGAGCAACTCCGAAGGCTGGTGTATGAAGTCTGCATGGATCTGGCATGCTTTACACCTTCATGCATATTGGATGGCGTCGGCTATCATAGTTGGCCAATAGTATCCGAGTCTGTGCAACCGGTCTTTGAGCTTTGGGCCTGGCTGATGAGCTCCGCAAATGCCGTTGTGCGCTTCTTGGAGCGCTTCTGCGCCTCTGAATTGGAAAGGCAACGGAGGAGGATACCGTCATATGAACGACGGTAAAGTGTCTTCAAAGTCGGATCGTAGTAGAAACGGAGAGACCTTCGTCTGACGGACGCCGCTTCTTTAGGATCGTCTGGAAGCAGACCGTGCAAAGCATAGTCAATGAGAGGAAAGCGCCAATCTCTCGGCTCAAGATCCGTGGGGACATTATAGACTTCTCGAGTTCTTAGCATGTGCTTGGAGCATACAAGATGTCGAGTTGCGACTGTGAGGTGATACTCAGTGTCGACTGGCAAGGCTAGTGTTGTTGCTAATGCAGCAAGAGCGTCCGCCCTGGTATTCTGAGATCGAGACACATGCCCGATGTAGAAACCTTCAAATAGGGTAGCCAATTCGATGGCTGTATGGTAATAAGGCACCAAGTCCTCATGGCGGACTTCATATTCGCCTTTAACCTGACTGATGATCAGTTTTGAATCGCCATAGGCTTCAAGGTAGCGTACCCCCATTCCATGAGCGAGCTGAAGACCAATGAGCAGAGCATTATATTCTGCTACATTGTTGGAGCACGATTCTGTCAGAGAAAATGCTCTGGGCAGGACATGATTCTGTGGGGAGATAAACACAACCCCCACTCCGGCAATAATCTTGCCTTTAGGGCCCATTCGCGATGCTCCATCAAAGAACATCTGCCATACTTCCTCTTCTGAGGTTGCATTAGACTCGAAGACCTCATCAGGGATGTCTTTGTGAAGCTTTGAATGTTCTGGAACTGTATGAGCAGCCAAGAACTCTGCAAGAGCCTGGCCTTTAACCGCCTTCTGAGGCGTGAAGATCATGTCGTATTGAGACAACAAAAGTGCCCACTTAGCCAATCTTGAATTCAATGATCCTGGCTTCGTCATAAGAAGACGCAATGGGTTTACTCTGGAGATGACATGTATGGTCTGGCCGACCAAATAATGTCGTGTCTTCTGCACATCGAAGACGAGAGCTAAACACTCTTTCTCGATAGGGTTGTAGCGAGATTCCGCTCCTATCAGAGTTCTGCTCAGATAATAAATGGCCTGCTCGTGGCCATTGTCGTCCTTTTGAGCGAGGAGGGCACCGAGGGAGTGGTCCAGAGCTTTTACATAAAGTAAGAATGGTTTCCCTGATGTAGGGGCCACTAAGACTGGAGGCTTTGTGAGGTACCTCTTGATGTCTTCATAGGCTTCCTGACAAGCTTAATCCCATACGAAGGAAGCACCCTTTTTCATGAATCGGGTGAACGGCTCACAGCGGCCTGAGAGATTTGCAATGAATCTTCTGATATAAGCCAGTCTACCTTGCAAGCCTCTGAGCTCTTTGAGATTCCTCGGTGGATGCATGCTCTGAATGGCTTTGACTTTGTCTGGGTCAAGATGAATCCCTTTTGATGTGACAATAAACCCAAGGAACTTGCCACTTGACACTCCCAAGAAGGATTTTGTCGGGTTCATTTTCAGTTGATGAGCCCGCATTATGTCGAACATCGTTCTCAGGTCGCGAAGATGTTCATTCTTGTTGCGGCTTTTGACGGCAATGTCGTCGACATAGCACTCCACCGTTTTTCGAAGATGATCGCGGAAGATTGTATTCATTGCCCGCTGATAGGTTGCTCCGGCGTTCTTCAGTCCGAAGGGCATTACAGTGTAGCAGTATACCCCCAATGGTGTTCGGAACGAAGTATGCTTCTCGTCATCGGGATACATCTTAATCTGGTTGTATCCTGAAAAGCCGTCCATGAAAGACATCCTTTCGAACCCGCATGTGTTGTCAATCATGACGTCGGTGATGGGTAATGGGAATTCGTCCTTGGGACAGGCCGTGGCGTATTGAGATCACGGTAGTCAATGCAGATCGTATTTTCCCGTTCTTCTTGAGGACGGGGACGAAGTTAGCTACCCAGTCTGGATGTTGTTCCTCCCGGATGAAGCCGCATGCAATGAGCTTGTGAACTTCAGCTTCAATAGCTTCCATAATGTTCGGGCGAAAACCGACGTTGTTGCTGCTTGACTGGCTTAATGTCGGGCTTGATGTTTAGACGGTGCATAGCGACCTGCGGATCAAGTCCAAGCATGTCTTCGTAGCTCCATGCGAAGACGTCTATATACTCTCTTACGAGTATTATCAATTCTTCCCTTTCTGTAAGTGATAGGCTTTCACTTATAAAGATGGGCTTAGGGTGGTCTTGACTACCCAGTTGACCTGCATCACCTTGTCTTCAGTGGGTGGCTCGCGCAGTTCGAATCGCTTTTCCATTGAAGGTCTAATTGCTGGGCCCATGGTTCCTCATCAGTGGCTTCTGCGGGCTCCAATTGACTGCTTGAGGTCATATTGACAGTGAGGTTTTCAAACATTCCTCCTATACTGACATCTGAATCCCACTCGGAGGATGAGGCTGAATGTGATGGAACTGATCCATCGTCCTTGGCTTGAACCGTTACTGACGATGTGGGTGTAACATACCCTAACCCCCTGCGTGTATTATCATAGTAATTTGCAGGCTTCCCTTTAGGCACAAAGTTCCGCATCAAACCGCGCCTTCCTTTTCCAAAATTCAGGCCTGCTCCATGCTCAAGTCGTACCCCATTTTCTTCATAATATGGCGTGCTGGCTGCGCGTAATGAAAGAATTGTGGAGTGTCTGAGTCTGAACTTGAATCTGCAACTGTAGGTCCCCGTGGTTGGGTTCTACCGAAGATTATCGGCAACTGACCTTCTTTGGATGGCGGGATCACCAAAATGTCTCCTCTGCGGATTCCATAGGCGTACTGGACGCACTTGGCTTATGTAGGGGCATATGCAGAAATATTATCATTAATTACCCATTCACCTTCATCCTCTGAAGGAGTATTACATAGGGGATTATTGAGACATGCTATAATTGGTTCACCAATCAGAATGGCTGGCATGCCTGCTTCGGATTCTGAATCCGCCTCGTTGCCACTTTCATCATCGTTTGCAATGGCTCCTCAAGCGTTCTACCGCCTCTTGATACAGGAGAGCATCAGTGAAGTAATTTTTCACCCCTTTGAAGGGTTGCTTTTCAGCGAAGACAGTTCGTACTGTCGCATCATCTTCAACATATTTGAAGCATTGGTGCAGAGTAGAGGGAACGATCCAGTTGGCATGGATCCATGGCCGTCCCAGCAGCAGGTTATATGATGTGTCAGCGTCAATCACATAGCATGTCAGTTCTGACTTCAGGCTCCGATTCTGTAACGGAGTCGAATTTTCCCCAGTGGATGACTGCTTCCGGCGTTGAAACCGTATATTGTAGTAGTGGTTGCGGACAACCTGTACAGTGGTATGCAGAGGGAAGTAAAGAAGCCTTTTAGGGATGATGCTGAGTGCGGACCCCGGATCGACTTGTATTCTTTCGATGCACGTTGAACCGATATATCCGGTGTAGTACAGAGGTCGATCATGCTTGTTGTCTTTGAGAAGCATATCTTCCGCCGTGAATGTAATAGCGGGCACCTTGGATTGTGTATGATGACATTCTGGGCAAGAAGACTGAACGTCATTGTTAGGGATCTCGGCATGCATGTCAGAAAGGATTCTGCATTGGCTAGCGCATCCCTGAGTGCTTCTCTTGTCTCTTTTGAGAGGCGAAGGAGCTCGTGTATAGTGATACGAGCCGGGATATTGGCCAGCTGAGCCGATATGTCGAACCGAAAGGGCGTATCAAACCCTTGGCCTGGTGGTTTCTTCAAACACGTGGTCGAATCGTAACCTCCTTAGGCCTCTCTTTTTCCTTTGCTGGATTGGAGTGGATGCTGGTGCTTTGTACTGACGTCGTTTGCTGTTGTGTCTCATCAGTAGACTTTTCATACTGCCTCAAGTATGATTTTCCGGATCGGGTGCCCGCTATTGAGGCGTATCGGCTTGCGCCGTGCAAGCAAGCTTTTCTCCTTCTTCTGAATCACTGAGAGAAGCCGATGTCAGATTGCCGTCGTCTGGCAGGATGGAGATGACATTGCAAGACTTGCCCTTTGAGTTGGGCTGCTTTGGATCCCGTTGTACGTCTTGGACGAGGTCTGGATGTATCCACATGACTTCTCCTGTCTCCAATGTTAAGGGAACAAGACCCTTATCATCTTGAGCTGTAGCTGGAGGATTCTTGACTTCCAACCGTGGCGTAGGGACTGAATAAGTCCCTTCAGGAACTGTGACCTTTTGGGTGCTGCCGAACTCAAGAGTCACCATATTGGCAGTAACTTTCTTCTGCTCCGTCTTCAATGTCAGAACCCCGGCATCGACCAGGGCTTGTATTCGTCCTTGAGGACATAACACTTGTCAGTAGGATGGTGAATCATCCTATGGTAGAGGCAGTATTTAGGGCCATTTGTGCGCCCTATCTCATTGGGACGCCGAGCATCTAGCAGTTTCATTTTGTTCCTTTTTGGAGTAGATGGAATATCGTGACCACCTGGTCGTCTTTGAAGGAGTACTGCTTTGGAGGGAACTTAGGCTCCTGATTGCTGAAGCCGCTCTTCTTGGCCTTCGACTGCACATCTCCGGATAACTCCACAGATATAGTCTCTTTGCCTTTAGCTTGAGAAGATTGCGGTAGGTCGCTACGCCCTTTGTTGTTCATCCCCCACTTGCCTCTAGGGGCGGATGGTTCGAACTTTTTAGCCGACTTCTCGGCTATCTCTGCTTGTTCGACCAATTCTTTCCAGGTGTGGGCCTTAACAGCCCCCATGCGAACTTCGACTTGGTCTAGGAAGTTATGTCTGCATGTCTGTAAGAGCATGGGTAATGGCATCCCTGCTGGGCACATCAAGGATAAGTTCTGAACCGTTCAATGTAGTCACGGACAGATTCGCCCTTCCTCTGCACAATGGAGAGGAGTCTGTCCATGGTCACTTCAGTATCGTCCTCATAGAAACGAGAGAGGAACCGAGTTTCCAGATCGATCCAAGAGTTGATAGAGCCCGGGGGAAGACTTCGGAACCAGTCAAATGCCACCCCCTTTAGTCCAATGAATGGCAGCCTAGCCATGTGGCGTCTTGCTTATAACATTACCAGTCTGAGACCGAAAATAGTAGATGTGCTGATTTGGCGAGCTCTTTCCATCATAGGTATGCAGTGTTGGTGGTTTGAACTTCGGTGGATATGGCACCGAATCCCACTCCAATGGGTAAGGACGGACTGCCCCTACTTTCTTTAATTCATCCCTCTGAGCTAGGGATGCGATTTGAGCTTGGAGGCCCTTAAGGACTTCGGCGTCTAAGGAAGAACCCTCCTTGGATTTCTCCGGCTTTGGTTGCTCATTGCTGAAGTGTTCCTCCTCATCGTGATTGCTCCCGGCATCATTGTTATTCCGGTTATTGAGGAGTTGAGCGAGCATCTGTTGAATATTGTCCAGGGCTTCTTGCTGGGTTTTGGAAGTTTGCTCCTGAGCTTCTAGGCGCCGACGAAGATCGTCGTTAGCATTATCAGCCATATTGACTGATGCTCTGTCTGTTCGCACCGAGCTGACTGTGGCCGAAGAAGCATACCCGCTATCTTCATCTTCTTCATCAGACCACTGAACTAATCCTCTCTTTGGTCGCGGCGAGGCCACTGCCATTGAAGAGGACGGCTGCTCATAAGTGTAGGGTATTGCCACCCTGGATCTGGTGTTTCGGAAAATACCTTCTCCATGCACTAAGACTTCGCCTAAGCCTGGGCTATAATCTGGATATGGGGACTCTCGTCCTCTTCCGGTCATGTTGACGGATGCCGAGGGTAGATCTCGCGAGATGCTCCTTTCGCGGTGTTTCCTCGGGGCCTGTACCGATAGCCGATCAAAAACTGACCGTCGTCTTGGAGGCGTGGCGGGGATTGGTCCCAGCCGGCAATGGACCGAGTGGAGTGTCACCAGCTGACATCCCACTTGTTGACAATAGGGGGAAAAGGTTTGTCTATTTATCAACAATTTCCTCAAATCAGACCCGTTGGGTCTCTGCAATCGAGCGCAAAGGCTCTTTTGGATCGCACATGGGACGAGGTCCTGCTTCTTTTATCCCTGCAGATGGGATTAGCACTGAATAGTGCTTTGGTTCTAGCTTCGCCACAAAGCGCAGGCTTAGCGCTTGACGAACTGGAGAGCGGAGCACGCTGCGGTGCTTTACTCGCTATGCTGCTGCGAAGGCAATTAGCCTTAGATGGTACTTTGGCTTCAGCTTCGCGGTCATGGACCCTATGAAAGATCACCTAGAGGGGGGTGAATAGGTGATTATGCTAATCTAGTCAACTCAATGCGGAATTAAAAAATAATTTGCAATTTCAACAAGAGATGCACACAACCAAGCCAAGCATATAAGTATGTATGAGCAATATGAATAGATGCAAGGCACAAAGTAAAGAGAGAGAGTAAGAGTCAATGAACAAGCGCAAACACCAAGATATGTTTCGAGGTTCGAGCACCCAGCTCTACATCCCCGCCTTCACCCAGAAGGATTTTAAGTCCACTAGCTTGTCCACAAAGGACTCCCACAAAGGAACCTCCACCGAGGATTTGGGGCAATCACAATACAAGGAGTACCCAACTCCTCTCCTTACAAACACAACCTCCTCCTTGAGGCACAACTCCAATCCAACAAACAATCACCTCACAACCCGAGGGATTAGCACAAAGCCAAGTAAGGATCACCTCACAACTTGAGGGATGCAAACCACTTGCACAAACAACCTCCTCAACCCAAGAGGGAAAAGCACAAAGCAAAGTATAGAGGGTTTACAACTTGGTGGTTCAACAACAACCACAAACAATCTCTTTTCCCACACACAAAGACCCTATAGAGAAGATAGTAGATTTTTGCTCAAGTGTGGAGAAAACCAAGGGATTTGAAACCAGCAACTCAAAGAAAATCTTTGGGAAAAAATAGAAATGAAGATAGTGAAGTTCAAACAAAAACTTTTCCCAAAATTCCTTTTCTTTGGTTTTTCAAACCCTAATAAAAACACCAAAAAGATTGTTCAATTTGAATCCAAAAACCTCTTTTAATTGCTGTGAAAACACCAGAGAGTAAGGAAAAATTCGCACAAAAAATCTTTTTGAAAAACTCTTGCAAATGGGGTAATTATAGGCAAATCTGGAAACTAGCCGTTGGTAGTAGATTTTGCCAAAATAACCCTGCCGGACGACCGGTCCGGTCGACCGCCCAACGGTCAATTTTTGCCCGTTGGCAGCTACCGATCGACCGCCCCCGGTCGACCGAAACAAACAGAGAGCTCTGCTCTCAGTCCGGTCGACCGGTCCGGTCGACCGTCCCAGAGGCTCCAAACGTGCACAGAATTGTGCACGTCGGTCGACCGGCCCGGTCGACCGACCTCAGCCCTAGTCGACTAGTCAGGCTACTAGTCGACTTAGTTGAAGCCTGGAACAGAAAACTGGGTTAAAAAAATTCTTTTATCATTTCTAAAAATCACCAAAAATAGTTTTATCAATTTGCATTGATATATAAACATTTGGTAAAAAGGTTTAGCTCAAATATCAATCAATATGAACTATTTTTGTGTCTTATCATTTTACCAAAACCAAAAACTGTATTTTCTAAAACTTGTATTTTGAATAGAAAATACGTTTTGTTCCAAAACTCTTCCAAATACAAAAAACATGATATCTAAACACTTTGAAGCATGATGTATATGGATAGAAATCCAATATACATGAAACAAATATATATCATAGTTTTGTCATTAATTCCAAAATATGTTTTGTCAAAAATACCAAAACATATAACACATGAATAAGTAAGTCAAAACTAAGTTTATCTAGGAAATTAAAGCATGCATGTATATAGAACAAATCATATATACATTAAACCATGTAAACTTGTTTTGATCTATCTATTCATGAAACCAAGATCGGTTAAACCTAAAACCGAAAAACCAAAACCAATATTCAAAACAGAAACGTGTGTGTTGTGAACTTGAGCATTATCATACTATTCTAATCTTTACAAATTTGGATCTAAACACAAAACTAAACTATGGTACCGAAGTCTTCTTGTAGAGCGCAATCTCCAAGCCGACTCGATCCCAAAACTCCTTGATCCACCGAGCAAGTGCTATATATGATCTTTGACGCTCGGGCTCTTGAATCAACTTGTGAAAGATGTGTGGAAGCTTTCACCAACTAATAACTTGATTAATGATCTGAAACTAAACTCACAAGATTATTAGTACACATAACTACATGAGTTAATCATCATCAAAACTAGAGTGGAAGGCCTTTGGGCCAACAATCTCTCCCTTTTTGATGATGAAAAAACTCATGGAGTTATATATGCATGGACTAAAGTTAAGCTTCAAAGAAGCTCCCCCTTAACTCATGCATAACCAATAAACATAATGAATATGCAATGAAGGCTCTTAAACATGAAACATGAAACATGCATACCTATGCATAAACAATAAAGGGTTCTGGATACCAATGAAATGTTCAATTACAAAACATGCTCTAGATACCAATTCCAATGAAATATTTAAAATAAAACATGCTCTTGATACCAATTACACTCTAGATACCAATTACAAAACATCCAATCACAAAACATGCTTTAGATACCATTAAAATTAAACTAAATTAAACTTAATATATGCAAAACAAAAACATGCATATATAAACCCAAATTCTTCTCCCCCTTTTTGTCAATCATCAACAAAGGGGTAAAAACCAAAACAAAACAAATCTTCTTTCTTTTAATAAGGGGTAAAAGCAAAGCCAAATCAATTGAAAATTCAATAAATATTTCTCCCCTTTTTGTTCGAAACAATGAATCAATAAAAAATAAGATTTTCCTTTTTGTCTAAGACAAAAAACAAGGTCAATTTGAGGTACCAATTGAAAATATGTCAAAGAATAGCATCTTGATACCAATTGAAAGGAAACAAACAAAAATATTGATACCAATTATAAGCAAAAAACACATGAAACATCTTGATATCAATTGAAAATAAACATAATAAATCTTGAATGTCTAAACACACATATTTTGATACCAATTGTAAATAATTTTCATTTTAAACATATGATACCAATTTAAAATATTCAATCATAAAGTAAGGGAGTGGGAATTAAATACCAATTGAGAAATCATCAATTGAAAGACAAAATCAAATTTTCTCCCCCTTTATGAAATACGAACTAAAATGATGTGTAGGCTTGATACCAATTTAAAAATAATCAATTAAAACAAAATTGAAACTCAAGCACTAGCATAAACAAGATTTTGTGCTTAAAGATATAGGGATATAATAAGCACAAATAAAACATATATGTATGAAAAATAGATACCAATAGAAATTGATATTCTTGGAATGAAGCATACATACATACAAACATATATGAGTATACAAGAAGTGTCAAGATTGATACCAATTGAAAGAATTCAATGATACCAATTGAAATAACAATAAGATCAAATGTATACTACATATTACTATACCTCCCAATCATGGTTCAAGTTTTAAATGATTTTCAATATAAGCCATGCATGAACATGATCTCCCATCCATCCTCCCATTGAAGGTAGGGGTTTTCAAAAATAGGTTTGAAAATAAGCTTTGTTTGAAAATCTCTACCATAGTGAAGAATACGAACTAGTTATAGGAAAAACTTTTAGAACTAGTACGAAATCCTTCAAGCAAGGAATAAAACAAACTTATTTTTCATGAAACAATGTAAATCACATGATCACTAAACACTCAAAGTCCATAAAGCTCATATCAAATTCTCATGAAAATAAATCATGAGTAAACTAACAAAGTGAGTGTACAAGTATAATGTGACACATATCAATCATGAAAATATTCAATTAAGCTCATATGAAATTCCTTGAAAACATGAAATTCATCTAAGATGTGAAATCACCAATTGAAATCATCTTAAAAACAAGAGATTCATTATAAATGTGAAATCACTTAGTAAACATGAAGTTCATCCAAACGATTTAAACTTTAAGGCATATGTATGTCATGTACAAACTAAAGTATACATACATATCCTAAACATAATGAGTCCACAAAAGTATATGCATGAAGGCACGTGGCTCAAGGATGTACATGTATAAATGATAGTTTGGACAAGATGGACATATACATGAAGTTAAGCAAATAAACACGAAATCAAGAAAAACTAAATTTTCACCAAAGCTAATTTCATTTCAAGGTATATGTATGAATTGTCAACACAATAAGTATACATACATATCCCTAAACACAATTGAGTCCATATATATATAGATTTGCATGAAAGCAAATGACTCAAGGGTATACATGTATATTTTAAGGTTTGGCAAAATAAACACATACATGAAATGAAAACTCATACACATAAAACAAATCCCAAAATAAGAATACAAGTTTAAAATGCATGAATCATCAAAACTAGGCTATACTAACACATTTAATGGGTACAAATGAGCATCCAAGCACAAACATATATAAAGATTTATTTGTGTCCCACTACATGTGCAAGTATAAATTCTAGTCTTAATGAAAACTAACATCTAAACAAGTAATCAAATCATGAAGCATAAAACGGGAATCATAATCCAACATGATAAACATAATAATCAAAACATGAATTATTAAAAAAAAGTCATAGTCAAACATGTGATTAGCATGACAAAGACATGTGCATTAGATCTTATGATTAACATGATAGCTAAAACATAAGGAGAACACAAAATATGGGTCTATACTAAACATGGGTGTCTCAATAACTAATCATGTAAAGCATAAGTCTAATAAACATGGCAAACATCATACTAATCATGAAACATGAATCATAAACATCCAAATGATCATAATGCATATACATGTGCATTAGATCTAGGGCATACATGTTAGATTAAACAGGTGAGAACACTAAATATAGATCCATATAAAACATGGGTGCTCAAGTAACTAAACATGTATAACACTATTCTAATGAGCATGGCATAAGCATAATGAACAATAAACCATGACATGCTATAAATTGGTGAACATGAAAAGCATGCAAATAAAAATGGGAGTTAGAGAGTGATACCAAAATCGATGAAGGTGCATCTCTAATTCTCCAAACCACGGTGGTCCTCCCACCAAATTTCCTTGAGAGTGAAGCATCCAAATGGTTCTCTTTTAGGCACGGAACGCATCCACTCCAAGGCACCAACACTCTCACGTTTTGCGAGAGCTCCCACCTACATCAAAAAGTATAGAGGTGGTCTTTGGTACCCATTTCTTTGTGGGTCCACGGGGGTTAGTATCCTTTCTAACCCAAACACGATTAGTTGCTAAATTTTCTTGATAGATATGATCATAACAAAATCTAGCAAGATGGCCTTTTCGGCCACAATGTGTACATGTGTACACATGAGCATACGTGTGATGGTGGTGACCGTGGGAAGCACATGTATGCCGTGAAGGATGAGCATGCAAAGATGGACCTTGTTTCTTGCGAACCAAGGTTTCCAAACGTGTATGATTCAATGTGCATTGGCTCAAAGTGGAGCCCAAACATTCAACACTTTTTTTCAAAATATTTATATCATTTTCAATAGTGGAAGACAAAGTGGAGCATGCAATAGGAGTGCTAGAACAAGAAGCTACACTAGCATGACAAACATGAATATCAATCTCATTTTGCAAAGATTCATTTTTCTTCAAAACCAAATTCAATTCTTTTGTAATTGAATCAATTTTATTTTTCAAAACAAGGTTATCATTTAAAACAAAATCCAATTTAGAAGATAAAACCTCATTGTTTTTCACAACATCATTGCAATCATTTTTGATTTTCAAAATCTCAATCTCATCAAGGGCAAGATCTAGTTGAGATCTTAGTGAGTCACGTTCACTAGTGATCTCTTCTTTTTCTTGCAAAATCAATTCAAAATTAGAACATAAATCCTTTAATTCATTTTTCAAAACAAGGTTGTCCTCTTTCAAAAGATTGTGTTTTTCCAATAAATTTTCAAGCTTTTGAGCAAGTTTCAAATTTAAAGTTTGAACTTCAAAACAACCATGGCAATAGGAACTAGAGCTATCATCTAATTGAGTGTCCGATTGTACCTCAAGGGAGTTTTTCCCTTGGACCATGAAGCAATGCTCTTCGGACTTTTCTCTCTTAGATCTCCTCATCTTGTTGATAATCCTTGGAAGCTCGGGAGACGTCAATAAGCTCCAAACTACAAAGCCGAGTCATAATGATTAAACACCGGTAAAAGATGTTCACCTAGAGATGCTCTAAGTGTTCTAAGTGCTAATGCATTTGCCTTCTTATGCTTGCTACTATTGGGGAATGATTCCATAGTGGAGGCTTGATAAACTAGATGTCCTAGTCTTTTCAAATGGCTACTCATATTGGCCTTCCAAGCATCAAGTCTAATATGGTCAAACATAGGAGGGCTATCCATGAGAGCAAACAAATGAGTGCAAATGAACAATGCAAATGAAGATTAGCAAACCAAGATCTCACTCCTAGGTGGTTAAACCTAAATATCAGGAGCACTAGCTCTGATACCAATTGAAAGATCACCTAGAGGGGGGGTGAATAGGTGATTATGCTAATCTAGTCAACTCAATGCGGAATTAAAAAATAATTTGCAATTTCAACAAGAGATGCACACAACCAAGCCAAGCATATAAGTATGTATGAGCAATATGAATAGATGCAAGGCACAAAGTAAAGAGAGAGATAGTAAGAGTCAATGAACAAGCGCAAACACCAAGATATGTTTCGAGGTTCGAGCACCCAGCTCTACATCCCCGCCTTCACCCAGAAGGATTTTAAGTCCACTAGCTTGTCCACAAAGGACTCCCACAAAGGGAACCTCCACCGAGGATTTGGGACAATCACAATACAAGGAGTACCCAACTCCTCTCCTTACAAACACAACCTCCTCCTTGAGGCACAACTCCACTCCAACAAACAATCACCTCACAACCCAAGGATTAGCACAAAGCCAAGCAAGGATCACCTCACAACTTGAGAGATGCAAACCACTTGCACAAACAACCTCCTCAACCCAAGAGGGAAAAGCACAAATCAAAGTATAGAGGGTTTACAACTTGGTGGTTCAACAACAACCACAAATAATCACTTTTCCCACACACAAAGACCCTATAGAGAAGATAGTAGATTTTTGCTCAAGTGTGGAGAAAACCAAGAGATTTGAAACCAGCAACTCAAAGAATATCTTTGGGAAAAAATAGAAATGAAGATAGTGAAGTTCAAACAAAAACTTTTCCCAAAATCCCTTTTATTTGGTTTTTCAAACCCTAATAAAAACACCAAAAAGATTGTTCAATTTGAATCCAAAACCTCTTTTAATTGCTGTGAAAACACCAGAGAGTAAGGAAAAATTCGCGCAAAAATCTTTTTGAAAAACTCTTGCAAATGGGGTATTTTAGGCAAATCTGGAAACTAGCCATTGGCAGCAGATTTTGCCAAAATAACCCTGTCGGTCGACCGGTCCGGTCGACCGCCCAACGGTCAATTTTTGCCCGTTGGCAGCTACCGGTCGACCCCCCGGTCGACCGAAACAAACAGAGAGCTCTGCTCTCAGTCCGGTCGACCGTCCCAGAGGCTCCAAACGTGCACAGAATTGTGCACGTCGGTCGACCGGCCCGGTCGACCGACCTCAGCCCTAGTCGACTAGTCAGGCTACTAGTCGACTTGGTTGAAGCCTGGAACAGAAAACTGGGTTAAAAAAAATTCTTTTATCATTTTTAAAAATCACCAAAAATAGTTTTATCAATTTGCATTGATATATAAATTTGGTAAAAAGGTTTAGCTCAAATATCAATCAATATGAACTATTTTTGTGTCTCATCATTTTTACTAAAAACCAAAAACTGTATTTTCTAAAACTTGTATTTTGAATAGAAAATACTTTTTGTTCCAAACTCTTCCAAATACAAAAACATGATATCTAAACACTTTGAAGCATGATGTATATGGATAGAAATCCAATATACATGAAACAAATATATATCATAGTTTTTGTCATTAATTCCAAAATATGTTTTGTCAAAAATACCAAAACATATAACACATGAATAAGTAAGTCAAAACTAAGTTTGTCTAGGAAATTAAAGCATGCATGTATATAGAACAAACCATATATACATTAAACCATGTAAACTTATTTTGATCTATCTATTCATGAAAACCAAGATCGGTTAAACCTAAAACCGAAAAAACAAAAAACCAATATTCAAAACATGAAACGTGTGTGTTGTGAACTTGAGCATTATCATACTATTCTAATCTTTACAAATTTGGATCTAAACACAAAACTAAACTATGGTACCGAAGTCTTCTTGTAGAGCGCAATCTCCAAGCCGACTTGATCCCAAAACTCCTTGATCCACCGAGCAAGTGCTATATATGATCTTTGACGCTCGGGCTCTTGAATCAACTTGTGAAAGATGTGTAGAAGCTTTCACCAACTAATAACTTGATTAATGATCTGAAACTAAACTCACAAGATTATTAGTACACATAACTACATGAGTTAATCATCATCAAAACTAGAGTGGAAGGCCTTTGGGCCAACACCCTGCGCGTACGCTGTGGTACAATAGCTTCGCTCATGAGAACGAGGCCAGCGCGAGGCATTGCTGCTCTTGAATTGGATAACGGTATGATTGTCGTCGTAACTTTATGATTGGAGCAGACAGGCATCCTGCCTTTTTCTTCGCGGGAGAGGCGCGGTTTAGGCGTAGCTACGCCTGAAGCTTCGGTCGGAGACTTCTGTTTAGGCTTCCATACCTGCCTTGGCAGAGGAGACTTAGGTTCACAAGGAACCTGATTAGCCACACGCGAGGCTGAGGGGTGTTTGCAGAATTCTGCTTCCGGTTTCTGCTTTGAAACCTTGGCCGTGGAAACCTTCCTATGCTTCCGTGCTCGAAGCATTAGGCCACCCCCAGAGAGGACTTCTTCAAATCTTCCTTGATCGAACTGAACCACCAAGTTCTCACAAGTGAAGGAATCAGACTACGGACATGCTTCCTTATTGCGCCAAATAACCGCAGTAGGTTCGTAGAGAACCTTTTCAGTCTCCGCAGAGACTTTCCTCGAAGATTTAGCCAGAGGGGCTCTGGCTGCACCGGCTTTTCTGAATTCAGAGTTAGACCCGAAGGTCTGTTCGTCGCATTGCGACACTTGATTCTCGACAGTGGAGAATTTCTTCCCCAGCGGAGTTGCCATCTTGTTTTCCATTATGTTTGCAAAGGGGGAAAACTTACAATAAAAAGGTTAAGGAGCTAAATTACAAGTATTCTAAAAAGATTACAAGTAAATCTCCTCAGAGATTCTGGAGAAGTATGCCGATAGGAGTCTGGTCAGCGCGCGACCACTTTGTCCCTTTGACGATGCGAGCGATGAGATTCCCTTCTCGCCTGGTTCGGGGAATCAGAGAATAGAAGGTTGGTAGAACCCTCTTGCTGCTTCTCAAAATCGCCTTCAATTAGGAATTTCTTCTCGCCTGGTTCAGGAGATTCCTTGAGAAGAAGAACGATGTTAGGGTATCAACACCCTGGATAGAGAAAGCAATTCTCTAAAAGGTCTCTGAATTCGAGAGCGCACGGTGCGTTATGAAGAAGCCTCTTCTTGTGGAGTCCTCTTTCTCCCCGATCGATCGATTGATCCTCTCTCCTTGTACCCCTGGCGGGCTATTTATAGGGAGAGCAAGGTATAATCGTCCCTTGAAAATATAGAAACAGATTGAATCGAATCTGTTTAAAATCTGGAAAGTAGCCTTGCTGCGAGGCTAGGATCAGCTTCTGCGAAGCTAGAATTGGCAGGTCGGTTGACCTTCTTGATCCTTTCCATATCGTTGGAGGATTTTTCCTGATCTTCTTACTCGTTTTAGAAGAGTCAAGAGATTGTGGCAATCAACTGCCAAATTTGATCTCTGATTTTATGTTAATTAGATTTGATCTTGATTGGATCCGATCTCATCCAGAGATTTGATTGGTCAAAGGTTGACCATAGCAGACCAACAGCGGAGCTGTCTGCATTGAGCTCATAGCGGAGCTAGAGACGGTTTCTGGCGAAGTCCGAAAGAAACCCTTTGGCGGAGCTGGAAGTCCTCTGTGGCGAAGTTGCGAGTTAGCTTCTTGGCGAGACTTTGGATGGCTTCGAGGCGAAGTCGAGTGATATTAGCCTCTCAAGCGAGGCTATCCCTCTCGGCTCATGCGATGCTAAGTGCTAGCACCTTAGACCTGCTGAGGTCTGTTTAGAAACAATCCGGGTTCACTGTCTGCTTGCTGGATCAGTGGAGTCCAAGTTGCTTCCTTGTCCCTCGGAGATGGGTGAAAACTGGTCTTCAGCTCGTCTGTCACATGTCTTTTGTAAATGTCAACAAGTTTAGACATTGTTCGGACCAATACGAATCTTGTCTTTTTTAAGTGTCAACAGAGCCGTAGTCAGAATGCTCCTCGTGGTGCGTTACCCCCACCATAAATAAGTGTGTCTCGAACGAGAGAGCTCCGCTCACTAAACATAGAAGCCTACCCTTGGAATTGCATGCTGACATTGCCATCCAATCCCCTTGTCATCCCAAATAGACTGTTCAAAGGACCGGGAGTGTAGTGCACTGCAGGAACAAAGAGAAACTGTAACGCCCCGATCCTAAAGATACGGGGTCGTTATGGCGACGTATATACGCGAGGATAATACCCCACGTATAGACGCTAAGCCTAAGTTAACCTGAACAAGTTATAATCAGAAGTATAATAATCAAGGACCACTGCAATAATACATATAAGACTCCACATGATAGCAATGAATAACAGGAAGAAAATGGCAGCTGAACAGAAGTCAAAGGTGATATATAGGAAACAAGAATAATAACAAGAATAAAAATGCAAGTATACCAGAATCAAAGGAAGAGGACCCAAGCTCCTCGCAAGGCGTATCGTCTCATCGAAGACCTACACATTAGAACAACCGTCCAATATCTGGACGTGCAAATCCAGGGTCGTCAGAACGCGACCATAGTGAGTGTGTGTGTAAAGGGGAAACAACTCGTGCAGAAGAAACCATGTGCATATATAATAGTAAGAACAACTGCAGATAGAAATACTAAATAACACAATAAATAACTGAACAGTAACACATATGATAAAAACATGAATACAGATAACAGACAAATGGCACAACTGTAAATATGCAATCAATGTCAAATAGGTATCCATCACATGTCACTAAACTGGTATCCAAGTCTGGTCATAAATCTGGTCCTGGTTACAATCATGTGGTCCTGGTTACAATCATGTATACAGTCATGTGTCATAAGGCAGGGTAACCATTCAGGGTATAACACAATGTGTTCATTCAATTCATTCAATGACAATCAGTAATGTTCTACGTTATCTTTATCACTTCCCACCGGCGTCCCACAGCATCCGACAGTTCACCCTGGAGCCCGCACATCCAGTAGAACTCATTCGAACTCCGATATGCGGGTATCATTGTTCGAATAGGGAAAGAGAACCAAATAACATGCATCCTAGGGGTTATCATCATACAAGTGCGTGTGGATGCTAATAGGCACTGAGAATGCAATATCACGCTAACACCAGGCGTCATGTACAGTAGATAGCCCTACAGATTCAAGAGGTGGCCCCCACAGATTCAAGAGGTGGCCCCCACCATGTGTATGGTGTGGCACTTTGCTCCGTGTGGCACTTTGCTCTGAGGGAAACAGGATTCTAGAGGTGGCCCCCGTGGATTCAAGAGATGGCCCCCACCATGTGTATGGTGTGGCACTTTGCTCCACGTGGCACTTAGTTCCTTTCAAGATCCGCCGGACGCTAGCACGATTGTGGGATACATCCTCGTCAATCCCGACACCAGGCGGCAAACCGCCGGACGCCGGTTTTGACTGTGCTATTAACAGGTCAACAGTGCATGGGACATGGATACAGGGGGGTACAGGAGTATTAGATGTCAAGTAACAGTGATACAGTCATATGTCAAGGTCCAGTGAAAGGTGTCTAGTGTACAGTCAGTTAGGTAATGCCATCAGTAACAATCAATACCTTATGCCATTTCAATTACTGGGATGCTACTGGACGGTAACAATATCAGTACAGTAATAATCAATCAATCGTATACACGGTGAACAATATCAGTAACAGTAACAGTAACAGTAACCGTGTATACGATGAACAATAGGACTGTACCGTGGTTACGGTCAAACAATCATGTCCCAGTAACTTACAATAACATAGATTTATACAATAACTAATCCAGATACTGTTCAATAGACAGTCTAATCTAGAACCGGTCCATACCTCATATGTCTGTACTGCATATAACAATATCCGAGCTCAATAGTCATCATGAACCTACCCTCAACAGTCATCCTGACCGTCAAATATCAATCTATGTCAAAGTGGTCCGGTACAGTAACCCACAAGCTTAATGAATCAATGACTAGTTCTCTCGTCACATCAATCTA
Source organism: Agave tequilana (assembly GCA_038442645.1). Classification (NCBI taxonomy): domain Eukaryota; kingdom Viridiplantae; phylum Streptophyta; class Magnoliopsida; order Asparagales; family Asparagaceae; genus Agave; species Agave tequilana. Next base: position 153,375 of record JAVJIF010007461.1, on the reverse strand, counting down.
CTCCGATCCTCAAGTCATCGATATATATAATCTTTGAGTCGCCGATATATCTAACTCTCAATAACTAAAATACTACATGTCCTGATACACATAATCAAATTCTTATATTTCAGAAGAATAAGATTATCACACACTCTCACTCTATCAAGGTCAATCACAAGATCTATAAAACTCAACAATATATCAAGAGAATAAATCTAAATTCCACCAGGTCGGGTCAACCCAATCTACGCCCACTCCCCAACCCAAGATCAAGTCCATCACCATCGAGTCAACTAATCAAATCCATCAATTCAGGTCAACTCCAATTCTAACTATGTCAATGTTATCCAAGTATCGGTAGATCAGTCTATCGGTAAAACAATATCATATCTAACACTTCCTCGATGCCCACAGGAGTTTTAGTCGGGATAATCACCAACAACTACCAATAAACACTATACATAAGATATGTCCTCTATCCTCAAATATAATGTACGTCAACTGATCAGTAGATTAAATCACAGTCCAGAATATTCAATGCTAGGCCTAAGTCAACCAGTGACAACAACCAATACATGAAATGCTTCTAATAATCTCTCAATTAAACAAAGTAATAAGATGTATGGTCCCTGATGTCACATGGAGTGATATAGGTAGTCAAACTGGTAAATAAAAGAGACAATCACATGTAATAATACAAGTAACATATAAAATACTACTGAGAACAGTGAGTAAAGAAAATGATACAAGAGCAAACACTCACATAAAATAATATCGAAATATTCAATAAGAAATAAAGAACACTCACTTCATGAGGGCACGGTGCGTTCGCTCTCGCCTTATAGTTTCAGCGGTGGAGATGGAGAATTTGAAGCAGCAATCGCAGCAGTTGCTTACACCATCACCTCAGTCGAAGAAAGAGTAGGCGCAAAGAAACGGAGAGGATTATCTGTCAATTTTCTTCTGAAGGTCCTCTTCCCAAAACCAAAAGCAGAAATGAAGACATCAAGATAAAGCTAAACAGTTTCAGGGGATCTTCCAAACAATGGATTACTGATAAAGAAGCAAAGAAGATGAAACACCAGGAGGTAACTCTTGTCTTAACATCAAATAATTCATAACAAAATTTTCACAATGAAGAGCACAACTAAGCTGCCATTTATAGTTGAAATCAAATAGCAAATGTCAACTTGTCTACACTATGTACTTCTCTTTGATTCTTGAAATTTGATTTCTTAATTTCAACAGACCAAGTATAACGGATAAGATTTCATGAAGAGGAACATGTCAAGGTTGTTTATTACTAAATTTATTGAATTGGTCAATAGAGAACATGCAGCTGAGATTTAACAAGTTCATGACTTTTTCATGTCGACGCATCATCACTTCACTGTGCATAAAAAAAATCATCAAATAAATAAATAAATAATCGCCCTATGCTCGGAATGAGGATAAGCTATTCAAAAAAATATCCAATAAATGCAAGATCCAAAAACTGTAAACAAAAAACTAATCCTTGATTAGGATAACATTGGAGAGGAACCATAATGTAGATTGGAACATCACCTGACTTGTTCATGAAGAAATTCAAAAGAAAAATTAATGAAAAGATATTCAACAATTGCATGATCCCAAAAATTTAAAAGAAAAAGAAACGACTTGATTAGAATTAAAGAGGAATTACGGGATGATTAGAACCTGACCTTGGATCCGCTACCATTCGCTTCATCTCCTCTCATCAAAACCCTTGATGAAATCTCAGGCTTTCCCCTTCATCATCCCTTTAGGGAGACTCCGATTCAAAATCGAGAACGCGGGGGAGATCGGCATAGTAATGATCGAAGGTGGTGAAAAGGAGGGATTTTGGGCCGAGGGGGAGTAGCGCAGCGGCAGAGGAGATGGGGAGGTTAGGTTAGGGTTAGATTAGGATAGAATTATATAGGGGGGGTGTAATTGTGTTGTGGGTTATGAAATAAGAAAAAGGGTAATAAATGCTAAATAAATGGTGGGTGCTCTTTTGCAACAAAAGCCAAATGGCCAAGATGGTTAGAGCATTAATGTTATATGGCATTGGCCTTGGTTCGAAACTTGTTGCTCATGCGGGTTTCTAATTTCTTTTATTATTATTTTTTTTTTTTGTGAAGGAATTGGATTTGGGCCTGCTATTGGGCTTGGGCTCAATTAGAAAATAAAGAGAAGAGGAAAGTGATAAGATGGGCTTGGGCTTGAAACAAAAGGGAAAAAATAAGATAAAATGAGGTACTAAACAATTAATCATGATGATGATAATCGAGAATTAATTAGTAATAATTAAAATAATATCTAAACTTTAAAAATGACAGTTTCCTTAAAATAAATACACATACACTTTATAAGTATTATTTTTTTTTTCACTATTAGTTCATGCATTGCAAGATATGGGTATTACATTCTACCCACCTTAATAAATTTCGTCCTCGAAATTCCAATAAAGCAGGAATGGTAAAAGAATCAAGGTCAAGAAGAAACAACAAGCTTCAAACAGGGAATGATAAGAGAATCAACAATCAAGAGGAAATACAAACAAGCTTCCACGCTTCCGCTGCGCGCTCTGATCTCAGCTACCAGCTTCAGCTTCAACATGGAGTAACCGATCTCAAGAGGTAGAATCAGGAGAAATGAATAGGAAGGAAGGATGAAATCAAGATGGACATCCAAATCACTCTAATTGAAGTGTTGGAATCATGAATATCAACAGATCAAGAACGGAATTCCAAAGGGAGGACGATCAATTTCCAAATGGAGTCAATATTATCACGTGAATAGTATATGTATATTGCAGTGTCAACATAACTGTCTCAGGTTACAGGTAGGAACTAGGTTCTCTTTATGTCGAACCTGGCTCTGATACCACTCTGTAACGCCCCGATCCTAAAGATACGGGGTCGTTATGGCGACGTATATACGCGAGGATAATACCCCACGTATAGACGCTAAGCCTAAGTTAACCTGAACAAGTTATAATCAGAAGTATAATAATCAAGGACCACTGCAATAATACATATAAGACTCCACATGATAGCAATGAATAACAGGAAGAAAATGGCAGCTGAACAGAAGTCAAAGGTAATATATAGAAAACAAGAATAATAACAAGAATAAAAATGCAAGTATACCAGAATCAAAGGAAGAGGACCCAAGCTCCTCGCAAGGCGTATCGTCTCATCGAAGACCTGCACATTAGAACAACCGTCCAATATCTGGACGTGCAAATCCAGGGTCGTCAGAACGCGACCATAATGAGTGTGTGTGTAAAGGGGAAACAACTCGTGCAGAAGAAACCATGTGCATATATAATGGTAAGAACAACTACAGATAGAAATACTAAATAACACAATAAATACTGAACAGTAACACATATGATAAAAACATGAATACAGATAACAGACAAATGGCACAACTGTAAATATGCAATCAATGTCAAATAGGTATCCATCACATGTCACTAAACTGGTATCCAAGTCTGGTCATAAATCTGGTCCTGGTTACAATCATGTGGTCCTGGTTACAATCATGTATACAGTCATGTGTCATAAGGCAGGGTAACCATTCAGGGTATAACACAATGTGTTCATTCAATTCATTCAATGACAATCAGTAATGTTCTACGTTATTTTTATCACTTTCCCACCGGCGTCCCACAGCATCCGACAGTTAACCCTGGAGCCCGCACATCCAGTAGAACTCATCCGAACTCCGATATGCGGGTATCATTGTTCGAATAGGGAAAGAGAACCAAATAACATGCATCCTAGGGGTTATCATCATACAAGTGCGTATGGATGCTAATAGGCACTGAGAATGCAATATCACGCTAACACCAGGCGTCACGTACAGTAGATAGCCCTACAGATTCAAGAGGTGGCCCCCACAGATTCAAGAGGTGGCCCCCACCATGTGTAGGTGTGGCACTTTGCTCCGTGTGACACTTTGCTCTGAGGGAAACAGGATTCTAGAGGTGGCCCCCGTGGATTCAAGAGGTGGCCCCCACCATGTGTATGGTGTGGCACTTTGCTCCACGTGGCACTTAGTTCCTTTCAAGATCCGCCGGACGCTAGCACGATTGTGGGATACATCCTCGTCAATCCCGACACCAGGCGGCAAACCGCCGGACGCCGGTTTGACTGTGCTATAATAGGTCAACAGTGCATGGGACATGGATACAGGGGGGTACAGGAGTATTAGATGTCAAGTAACAGTGATACAGTCATATGTCAAGGTCCAGTGAAGGTGTCTAGTGTACAGTCAGTTAGGTAATGCCATCAGTAACAATCAATACCTTATGCCATTTCAATTACTGGGATGCTACTGGACGGTAACAATATCAGTACAGTAATAATCAATCAGTAATCGTATACACGGTGAACAATATCAGTAACAGTAACAGTAATAGTAACCGTGTATACGATGAACAATAGGACTGTACCGTGGTTACGGTCAAACAATCATGTCCCAATAACTTACAATAACATAGATTTATACAACAACTAATCCAGATACTGTTCAATAGACAGTCTAATCTAGAACCGGTCCATACCTCATATGTCTGTACTGCATATAACAATATCCGATCTCAATAGTCATCATGAACCTACCCTCAACAGTCATCCTGACCGTCAAATATCAATCTATGTCAAAGTGGTCCGGTACAGTAACCCACAAGCTTAACGAATCAATGACTAGTTCTCTCGTCACATCAATCTACTCCGATCCTCAAGTCATCGATATATATAATCTTTGAGTCGCCGATATATCTAACTCTCAATAACTAAAATACTACATGTCCTGATACACATAATCAATTCTTATATTTTAGAAGAATAAGATTATCACACACTCTCACTCTATCAAGTCAATCACAAGATCTATAAAACTCAACAATATATCAAGAGAATAAATCTAAATTCCACCAGGTCAGGTCAACCCAATCTACGCCCACTCCCCAACCCTAGATCAAGTCCATCACCATCGAGTCAACTAATCAAATCCATCAATTCAGGTCAACTCCAATTCTAACTATGTCAATGTTAATCCAAGTATCGGTAGACCAGTCTATCGGTAAAACAATATCATATCTAACACTTCCTCGATGCCCACAGGAGTTTTAGTCGGGATAATCACCAACAACTACCAATAAACACTATACATAAGATATGTCCTCTATCCTCAAATATAATGTACGTCAACTGATCAGTAGATTAAATCACAGTCCAGAATATTCAATGCTAGGCCTAAGTCAACCAGTGACAACTACCAATACATGAAATGCTTCTAATAATCTCTCAATTAAACTAAAGGAATAAGATGTATGGTCCCTGATGTCACATGGAGTGATATAGGTAGTCAAACTGGTAAAATAAAAGAGACAATCACATGTAATAATACAAGTAACATATAAAATACTACTGAGAACAGTGAGTAAAGAAAATGATACAAGAGCAAACACTCACATAAAATAATATCGAAATATTCAATAAGAAAATAAAGAACACTCACTTCATGAGGGCACGGTGCGTTCGCTCTCGCCTTATAGTTTCAGCGGTGGAGATGGAGAATTTGAAGCAGCAATTGCAGCAGTTGCTTACGCCATCACCTCAGTCGAAGAAAGAGTAGGCGCAAAGAAACGGAGAGGATTATCTGTCAAATTTTCTTCTGAAGGTCCTCTTCCCAAAACCAAAAGCAGAAATGAAGACACCAAGATAAAGCTAAACAGTTTCAGGGGATCTTCCAAACAATGGATTACTGATAAAGAAGCAAAAGAAGATGAAACACCAGGAGGTAACTCTTGTCTTAACATCAAATAATTCATAACAAATTTTCACAATGAAGAGCACAACTAAGCTGCCATTTATAGTTGAAATCAAATAGCAAATGTCAACTTGTCTACACTATGTACTTCTCTTTGATTCTTGAAATTTGATTTCTTAATTTCAACAGACCAAGTATAACGGATAAGATTTCATGAAGAGGAACATGTCAAGGTTGTTTATTACTAAATTTATTGAATTGGTCAATAGAGAACATGCAGCTGAGATTTAACAAGTTCATGACTTTTTCATGTTGACGCATCATCACTTCACTGTGCATAAAAAAAATCATCAAATAAATAAATAAATAATCGCCCTATGCTCGGAATGAGGATAAGCTATTCAAAAAAAATATCCAATAAATGCAAGATCCAAAAACTGTAAACAAAAAAACTAATCCTTGATTAGGATAACATTGGAGAGGAACCAGAATGTAGATTGGAACATCACCTGACTTGTTCATGAAGAAATTCAAAAGAAAAATAATGAAAAGATATTCAACAATTGCATGATCCCAAAAATTTAAAAGAAAACGAAACGAAACTTGATTAGAATTAAAGAGGAATTACGGGATGATTAGAACCTGACCTTGGATCCGCTACCATTCGCTTCATCTCCTCTCATCAAAACCCTTGATGAAATCTCAGGCTTTCCCCTTCATCATCCCTTTAGGGAGACTCCGATTCGAAATCGAGAACACGGGGGAGATCGGCATAGTAATGATCGAAGGTGGTGAAAAGGAGGGATTTTGGGGCCGAGGGGAGTAGCGCAGCGGCAGAGGAGATGGGAGGTTAGGTTAGGTTAGATTAGGATAGAATTATATAGGGGGGTGTAATTGTGTTGTGGGTTATGAAATAAGAAAAAGGGTAATAAATGCTAAATAAAATGGTGGGTGCCCTTTTGCAACAAAAGCCAAAATGGCCAAGATGGTTAGAGCATTAATGTTATATGGCATTGGCCTTGGTTCGAAACTTGTTGCTCATGCGGGTTTTCTAATTTCTTTTATTATTATTTTTTTTTGTGAAGGAATTGGATTTGGGCCTGCTATTTGATTAGTACACAAATGTGCATATTTTACCATATCTTTCCCATGCATTTTAGCAAATAAATATATGATTTTCACTCATCTTCTCTGTATTTTTACAGGTCCACAACTGAAATGGGAGAAAGCCCAATAATCACTTTAATTAGCAATAATTAAAGAGATTAATTCCAAGCCCAAGATAAAGCCCAAATTTGAAATCAGAATCCAGAGAGATCCGCGTAACAACTCAAGATTCTAGAAGGCCACGTGGATAACAACCTCATAACAACTTTGCAACAGAAAGTTGTTGCTGAACGGCCTTCAAACTGCCGCAATTTGCCGCCAATCTGTGGCAGATCTGGGTTTGTTGGATCTCGGATTTTGCGCCAACGGCCTAGGCTCTCGAAGCTTCTCTCTGATCCTATAAATACTGCACCTGGACCTGCGAGAAAAGACGGAATAGAGAAGAGAGGAGAAATTAGTAGATGCTTGTATTTTTCTATGTTTTTTCTCTAGGTTTTAGTTCTTTAGACCCTCTTCTTCTTCCCTAGAAATTTTGTAAAGAAAGAGTTGTAAGAGAGAGAAAGCTTGTGTACATCAAGGAGTGACACTTTGTGAAGCAAGGATTGATCCATTCTCTTCTCTCTATTCTTGCATTTTCTAGTTTACTTGCTTTCTTTACTTGTTGCTTTACTTTCTTGCACTTTTACTTCATGCTTTGTTTTTCTTTTGTAATGGCTAGTAGTAGCTAATTCTTTCTACCATGTGCTAGCTAACAACTTACCTTGCTAACTGCTAACTCATGGGTGATTGCTATCTTTAATCTTGCAAGTTGTATGGTCTTCTCTTCTCCGATGGGTTAATTTCATTTCTTGGCAAGTATCTTGTTGTAACTCTCCATATGATTCATGTGTGCCTCATTTAGAGCCTTGTCTTTGAACAAGTGCCTTGATGGAACATGGAGATGGATCACCAAACATATGCTAATTGCTAGCATCCCTTGAGTGTCGCTCTTTTGATTCCATTATTGAAAGTCTATCTTGTAGGCCGATGACATCTATGAAGGCTACAAGACAAGTCCAAGAATGATCCCCCGTCATCCAAGTGGGAAAGTAATTAGTCCAACACGCAAGACGAATCATGGCCGATGAATCCACATGAGGCACGCATCACCATCACGGAGTTTAGTAAGTCTTTAGTAAGGAAGCAAGGTTAGCTAGCCATGGTTTTCTTCATCTAAAAGTCTTTTCAAAGTTTTCTTTTCTTTTAGTGTGAATACCAAAGCAAACCTCTTCTTGATTTCTTTTCACTTTCATCATGAACATATCCATCCATTCTTTGATTTCTTTTTCAATGTTTTATTCATTCTTTTAAGCAAAGAAGAATTCTCGTTTACTTTCTTTACTACGGACCGTAACGCTTCCATCGCTAGCTCTCCCTGAGAATCGACTCGGTATAACTCTATGCTATAACGGAGATGAGAAAGGGTACATCAATAATCATCTCATACATTTGTGGAGCACTCGAGGTTGTTTCTAAACCTTAACTCTTTCATTTGAATATCTATATTTGTGTGCAAATTAACTCCACAATACAACACCTTTCCCGCCTAATCAATTTTTGGCGCCGTTGCCGGGGAAGGGAATGGAGAAGAGAGGAGAAATTAGTAGATGCTTGTATTTTTCTAGGTTTTTTCTCTAGGTTTTAGTTCTTTAGACCCTCTTCTTCTTCCCTAGAAATTTTGTAAAGAAAGAGTTGTAAGAGAGAGAAAGCTTGTGTACATCAAGGAGTGACACTTTGTGAAGCAAGGATTGATCCATTCTCTTCTCTCTATTCTTGCATTTTCTAGTTTACTTGCTTTCTTTACTTGTTGCTTTACTTTCTTGCACTTTTACTTCATGCTTTGTTTTTCTTTTGTAATGGCTAGTAGTAGCTAATTCTTTCTACCATGTGCTAGCTAACAACTTACCTTGCTAACTACTAACTCATGGGTGATTGCTATCTTTAATCTTGCAAGTTGTATGGTCTTCTCTTCTCCGATGGGTTAATTTCATTTCTTGGCAAGTATCTTGTTGTAACTCTCCATATGATTCATGTGTGCCTCATTTAGAGTCTTGTCTTTGAACAAGTGCCTTGATGGAACATGGAGATGGATCACCAAACATATGCTAATTGCTAGCATCCCTTGAGTGTCGCTCTTTTGATTCCATTATTGAAAGTCTATCTTGTAGGCCGATGACATCTATGAAGGCTACAAGACAAGTCCAAGAATGATCCCCCGTCATCCAAGTGGGAAAGTAATTAGTCCAACACGCAAGACGAATCATGGCTGATGAATCCACATGAGGCACGCATCACCATCACGGAGTTTAGTAAGTCTTTAGCAAGGAAGCAAGGTTAGCTAGCCATGGTTTCTTCATCTAAAAGTCTTTTCAAAGTTTTCTTTTCTTTTTAGTGTGAATACCAAAGCAAACCTCTTCTTGATTTCTTTTCACTTTCATCATGAACATATCCATCCATTCTTTGATTTCTTTTCAATGTTTTATCATTCTTTAAGCAAAGAAGAATTCTCGTTTACTTTCTTCACTACGGACCGTAACGCTTCCATCGCTAGCTCTCCCTGAGAATCGACTCGGTATAGCTCTATGCTATAACGGAGATGAGAAAGGGTACATCAATAATCATCTTTCATACATTTGTGGAGCACTCGAGGTTGTTTCTAAACCTTAACTCTTTCATTTGAATATCTATATTTGTGTGCAAATTAACTCCACAATACAACACCTTTCCCGTCTAATCACTATTGGGCTTGGGCTCAATTAGAAAATAAAGAGAAGAGGAAAGTGATAAGATGGGCTTGGGCTTGAAACAAAAGGGAAAAAATAAGATAAAATGAGGTACTAAAAACAATAAATCATGATGATGATAATCGAGAATTAATTAGTAATAATTAAAATAATATCTAAACTTTAAAAATGACAATTTCCTTAAAATAAAATACACATATACTTTATAAGTATTATTTTTTTCACTATTAGTTCATGCATTGCAAGATATGGGTATTACAGAAACTATGATTAGTTCATCAGCCAAGCAGAAGCCTAAACAAAAACACAATTTCCGTTTAAGGCATAGCCTCGCTCTCTGAGCGAAGCTAGCATGACGATAGCTTCGCCCCAAAGTCTAGCCTCGCAGTTGCAATTAATTCCGCACTTCACAACAAAAGCCGGATACAAGGAAATATCCAAGTGTTAGCTTCGCTTCAGAAGCTTAAACAAAAAGCGATACAGCCCTGAGGACTAACTTCGTCAGAAGGATATTATGGTCAAAAAATCATTTTAAGGGCATTACGGTCCTTTTCTGTCAAATTTCAAAGGACAGCTTCGCATCCTGTCATTCAACAGGATGTGAACCACCTAAGGATAGCTCGCTTGGAATCTTAAAGAAGAACTCTTCAGTTCTTGGATTCCCGATCAAGAAATTAAAGAAAATTCAGGGAATTGAACTCCCTAAAATCACAAAGATCATGATTGATCGTCCTGAATTCATTTAAAGACAGCCAGAAATCGGCTTAAAGAGAGAAATGGCAATCTCTCTCTTAAAGGGAAAAATCCCTACCGGCGATCGGTCGTTCGATGACCGGAGGAGGAGAAGGACCCTCCGTTGCAGAGGTTGCGACCTCTTTTCCCGCTCATCTCTTGGGAGCCATTGAAGAACTGTGGAAGTTCTTAAACTCTTGAATGAAGAAGAAAGAAGAAGAAGAGTCAAGTGCTCTGGAAAATTTAAAGAGAAATGATGACTTTCTCTCTCAGCCCGATCAGGCTTTTATAGGCCGATGATCGCCTGAAACGACGCCTCGAAAAGAGTACAGGCTGTCGTTTCAAATTAATTTGAAACGGCGCCTAAAGCGCCTTCCCGAGAAGCGCTGATTCAGCCCCACTAAGGGCTAACTTTGCCATGAGTAAAATTCGGACTTTGCACGATACATCAATGACTTCGCCAATAGGATTGCCTTAGCTCCGCTGAAGGCATAGGCCGAACTCGCAGATATGCTAGCTTCGCTGGAAGCTCGTTCCTATTTCAGATGGAATCCTATCTTTAACCTCGCATGAAGTCTAATTCCGCTGAGTCAATTCAGAATGAAGGCAAAGCAAAAATCAGATGAGCAGAAAATGAACTTTCATTGATTTAAAAGGTACAGGTACATTGATACTACATCAAGGTTGTGCTTTATACAACAGAATCATTTGCTCAAGAGGCATGCAAGTGGTCCTATCTACTTTCAAGCCAAACCAACTGGACACGAAAGGCCTTCCTCCTGCACAAGGCCGTAATCCTTCACATAATGATAGAAGGTGCCACCAGGACAGATTGTGCCACCAGGAAGTTGAACCTTCCGCAATCAAAATTGGCAAAGGACTGATCGCCACCAGTAGGTTGGATCTTCTTTGATGAAAATTGGCAATGGGAAGATCTGCGACCTTACAGGTGACGTTCGCTTTCCAGAAGTGGATCATCTCGGATAAGCGACTGCCAATCTCTTCTGGGAACACACATCAGCTGCCCCAGTTGTTCCTCCTGCTTAGGATTTAAAGTTTCAACTGGAAAAGCAAGAGGCAACTTTCTGGTCTCTTTCATCAAGTCACAAGATTGGCGAACATAGCTCACTGCAATGCAAACTGGAACAAATTAGCAGTTAAGCACAGGAGAAGCTGCAAAAGCACTAACTCAAATTCTTTGAGGCGAAGCAATCTGATTTCAGTTAAAGCAGAGGATAGCCTCGCTTGCACAGTGATGATGGGCTAGCTCAGCATAAGCCAAGTCCTATCCTCGCCTATATGGCTAAGCCAAACTGATCCTGAGGGACGCAGTCTTGACCCCACCTATATGGCAAGACTGGCTCAACTTTGAAGAGACTAAGTCCCAATTTTTGCCTATGTGGCGAACTTAACAAGCATGCAATTATCTTTCTTTGTTCAAAAGATAGCTTCGCCGGAAAGCTGGGAAACAGGGATGAAACCCTTCTTTGCAGATCAACAAGGGAAATTAATCCCTGAGGCAGCTGTTAAAGCTAAATTGAGGGAGATAAACTCCCTAAATTCCATTGATAAAGCCTCTGGATGATCGAGACTTACCGGTCCTTGGCCGGTAAAAAACAGAGTGGGCATCCCCACTAGTTCAGAGATCTGAGTATCTCTCTCAACCAAGAGAAGAGAAGAGAAAAAGCAGACCACTTCTCTTCAGAGGACCTCAAGTGTCCTATTTATAGGCCTCATGGCCTGAGCATTGCCGCCTCAAGCGTGGAAGCACGAGCACATTTAAGGCATTTATTGTGCCTTGAAAAAAGGGACGGTTTCCCTTGGAACCGTGCAAAGGAAGAAGCATCTCCCTCATAAAGGCATTTATGGCGCCTTGAAAAAAGGGAATATCCTCCCCCGGAAATGCACAAAGGGAGAATATCTCCCTCGATCAATGCGAGAGAAGGAGTAATCTTTCTCGTAACTGGCCCACAGTAGCTGGTCTCATGAAAGAAACAGATATTCCAGAAGCGAACTTATTCCAGGAAGCCCAGACGTGAAGCTACCCAGATGCGAATCTACATGATTCTTCGGCGAACTTATCCCAAAGCAGGATTAAAAGCAAAGCTGAACTTAACCACCATGGCGACGTTCGTGCTTCACATACCACCAATCAAAGCAATTCAAAGTATTTCGAAGTCTGAGCTATTGCAGACTTTCGAAAACTTTGAAGGGGGTCTTGTTGACACTTAAAAAAGAAAAGATTCTTACTGGCCTGAACAATATCTAAACTTGTTGACATTTACAAAAGACGAGTGACAGACAAGCTAACGACCAGTTTTCACCCATCTCCGAGGGACAAGGAAGCAACTTGGACTCCACTGATCCAGTCAAGCAGACAGTGAGCCGGATTGTCTCTGAACAGACCTCAGCAGGTCTAAGATGTTAGAATTTAGCATCACATGAGCCCAAAGAGACAGCCTCGCCTAAGAGGCTAAGATCATCCAACTTCGCCTTGAAGCCATTCACAGCTCCGCCAGGAAGCTAACTTATAGCTTCGCCTGAACTGCTGAAGCACAACTCCGCAGAGAGAGTTAGCTCCGCCTGAAGCCACACGCAACTACGCAGAAAGGGTATGCGGTAGCTTCGCCACAGATGACATCTAGCTCCGCCGAAGAGCTTTCTTCTGACTTCGCCAGATACTGCCTCCAGCTCCGCTGTAAGTTCAAAGCGGGCAGCGCCGCTGCTGGTCTGTTATGGTCAACCTTTGACCAATCAAATCTCCAGATGAGATCAGATCTAATCGGGATCAAGATCAAATCCAATCAAGATCAAATCTGAATTTGGCAGTTGATTGCCACAATCTCTTGACTCTTCTAAAACGAGTAAGAGGATCGGGGAGATCTTTCAATTATACGGAAAGAATCAAAACGGATCAGGAGGATCAACCGACCTGCTATTTCTAGCTTCGCAGAAACTGATCCTAGCATCGCAGCAAGGCTACTTTCCAGGTTTAAACAGATTTTATTCAATCTGTTTCTATATGTTCAAGGGACAATTATACCCTTACTCTCCTTATAAATAGCCCACCAGGGGCACAAGGAGGACAGACCACGCACATGCGTAAGAGACCCCCGGCAAAGAGAGAGAGAGGACTCCGCAAGCAGAGACTTCTTCACGACGCACCCGCGCACAAGAATTCAGAGACTTTTAGAGAATTGCTTCTCTATTCAGGGTGCTGATACCCTAATACTTTCTTCTTAAGGGATCTCCGAAACTAGGAGAGAAGGAATTCCTAATTAAAGGCGGTTTTGAGAAGCAGCAAGAGGGTTCTACCAACCTTCTATTCTCTGATTCCCCGAAGCAGGCGAGAAGGGAATCTCATCGCTCGCATCGTCAAAGGGACAAAGTGGTCGCGCGCTGACCAGACTCCTATCGGTACACTTCTCCAGAATTTCTGAGGAGATCTACTTGTAATCTTTTAGAATACTTGTAATTTAGCTCCTCAACTTTTTATTGTAAGTTTTCCCCTTTGCAAATCAATGGAAAACAATATTATCTAATTTCAAGAGAAAAATGAATTGTTTGAAGACCCTATCTATTTTACTGAAGATAAGTGAATATCTTATCAATTCTATAAGATAAAATGAAAATCAAAGAGGATAAATGGATAGAGAGAAGATCAACGGATGAGATGAAACAATTTAAATTTGGATTCAGGCTGGATATAGTTTAGTATTTTAATCATAACTTTCATCACCGAAGGTCATATCTGATGATTCAAGATGATACCGAAAGAAGACTTAAAGGGCTACAATTCTTCTGTTGATCACGCGTTCCAATTCTATCATTTGATAAGTGATATTCAGCAATCAACACGCCTTCAAGCTGCAGATCAGAATTCTGAATAAATAAAGTTTGGAGATAAGGGGAAGACTGAAATTCAAAAATAGACAACTCTTCCTATCTCCCTACACTCTCCCTCATCATTATTTTCCTATAAATACCTGTATTCATTGAGAGAGAGAGAGAGAGAGGAGACCAGAGGGCTGAAAAGCTAGAAAAAGAAAGTTTTGAGCGTTGTAATGCGAGATTAGAGAGGTCAAGAGCTTTGTATTTGATGTTTATGGAATAAAATTCAGAATTCTTTTTCACGATCTTGTGGCGTTCAGTCTAAGTTTTTCTTTAATTTTCTCTTTATTTTTTTTGCTATTCTTTTCTTTCATATTTGATTCAATGAAGTCATCTCTTTTCTTTTATTAGCTTCTTTTGTTTTCAGCATCGCTTGGAGGAGGGCGACAACAAGGCGACGACAAGAAATAAGTTCACTGGTTCATCTTCCTCTTCTCTTCGTACCAATCTTTTAATTTCTTTTTTTCTTATATTTGGGTATTCAAATCTTCGCAAAAAGATTAGTATTTCTTTATTCTTTTGCTTTCTTCATATTTTTAATTTTCTTTTGCTTTCTTCTACAAGATCTTTATTTATTTATTTATTTTTAAAAAAACAAAATTCCAACCTTCGTCCAAGGATTTCTCAACTAGAATAAGATAAAAGTGAGATTTTTAATAACTAAATTTTCAAGAACAAGTCTCTGTGGATTCGATCCTATACTTACCACTACACACTTTGCTAAAAAGATTTTAGTAAGTTTAGGTTTTATAACTTGTACGTGATTCAACAACGATGGATTTTTCATGAATTTCGAATCGTGAACAGTTTTTGGTGCCATTGCCAGGGACTTTTGAAAATTTTTGGTTTTGAAAAATCAACATCTAATCTTTTTCTAGTTTAATATTAAGAAAAATTATAAAAAAATTATTAAAAAATTATCAAAAATTAAAAAAATTCAGAATTCTTTTTATTATTTTTCTTTTCATCCCTAAGATTTAATTTCAAATTTTCTTTTGTAGGGATATTGCATGAACAAAAGAAGACTTGCACGACAAGAAGAAGTTTGCTTACTTATGACAAATTGCTTTGCTAAAATAAAAATAAATAAAAATTTGCTTGCTTCAGAGTCGCCAGAAAGGTTAGTATTTTCTAGCTCTACCCACGAATCTCTTGTCAGTGGGGTTCTGGAGGTGCTTATTGATTGAATTTTGTGCCGAATTAGTGCATACTTGCATAAAAGGATCTTAAGAGCTGTCCCTCCTCACATAAGGTCGGATTTCATCACCCGTTCCTTGGCTCAAAAATCACAACCGCATATAAGTTTTTTTCCCAAGATTGAACTAATTTAAAATCAATTATAACTCAGCCACTAGGATTTCGAGCTCATTTAAGTGGAACTAATTTGGGAAGACTCTGTGAACACTTTCAAGCTCGCGAAAGAGGGCTTTCTTATCTAGAAAGGGTGACTTAGCTATTGCGGCAGTGCTTGGCCTGGAAGAAGGACCAAGGAACTTTCCTGTCTAAGAAAGGGTAGCTGAATTTAGTAAGTGCCCAGCCTGGGGGGAGAGCCGAATCGCTTGTTTGATGGGTTTAACTGGTAAACCCACTATCCTTCCAACCCAGTTAGGAGCTGTCTAACTAGGGAGAACTCTATTCTCTTAAGATTAGTGAAAAAAACTGATTACCTTTAAATTAAATTTAAGATTAAAAAAACACTTGATTGCAATTGATTGGTTGAGTCATCTTGTGTGTAATCTTATCTAGGATTTAGAAAATTCTTCATCAGGGCAGTACCTTGGTTCATACGAAAGTGGGTTCGTATTAAGGGTCGATTAGAATCCATTATTATTTCTGACCCTACTGTAACAATGGGTGACACTAATGAAACCAAACAAATGACCTTAAAGGATTACATGTATCCTACAAGGTCCACCCAACCTTCCTGTATCACCTTGCCAGCCCTTACGGCAAATTTTGAGATTAAATCTGGGATGAACAGATGCTTCCAGTCTTTCGGGGATTGGCAAATGAGAACCCATATCAACACGTTAGGGAATTTGAGGATATTTGTGGGATCATGAAGTATCATCAAATGACAGAAGAATCCCTAAAACTTAGGTTATTCCCATTTTCTCTAAAAGAAAGAGCCAAATCTTGGCTTCTTTCTCTCCAACCGGGTTCAATTTCTACTTGGGTAGGATTAGCCGAAGCCTTCTATAGGAAGTTCTATTCTAAGTAGAAAACTGCTACCATACGTCAAGCCCTCAACACCTTCCATCAACTACAAGGGGTGGCGTTCTTCACATATTTTGAAAGATTCAAGGATCTTTTACTTGAGTGTCCCCATCACGGATTCGAAAAGATCTGTTTGATTCAAATTCTTTACGAAGGGTTAGGCTACTTGAATAAGACCATGATTGAATCCCTATGCAATGGAACATTTGTTGGCCCAAAGGCCTTCCACTCTAGTTTTGATGATGATTAACTCATGTAGTTATGTTTACTAATAATCTTGTGTTGTTTAAGTTTCAGATCATTAACCAAGATATTAGTTGGTGATTAGCTTCAACAAGGTGTTTAGAAGCTTTTCATGATGATTCCAGGGCCAAAGCTTCAAGATCACACATTGCCTAGCCCATGGATGGAGTTTTGGAGCAAGTCAACTTGAAGATGAAGATCATCAAGAAGACTTAGGTATCCATAGTTTAGATAGTGTGTTTTAGATCCATTTGTAAAGTTTAGTATAGTTGATATGCTCAAGTGCACAACACACAAAAAGTTTTATGTTTTGGATTTGGATTTCATGAATAGTAGATCAAAACAAGTTTACATGTTTTATATGTATAGTAGATGTATTCTAGTTATACATACATGCTTTAACTTGCTAGACAAACTTATTTTGATATTCCAATTCATGTATTGAAAAATCAAGTTTAATAAAAATACAAGTGTTGGTTTTTGATAAACTTTACAAGACTCAAAAATGAATTTATATGATTGATATATGTCTTGAAATTTTTATCACAAGTTTGTGTTTCCATATAAAATGATAAAACTTTTTGGTGATTTTTAGAAGTGTTAAAAGATTTTTAGAAAAATATTTTACAGTATTTTTCTGACCCAGGTTCTGTTCCAGGCTACAATCAGTTGACTAGTCATCCTGACCTAGTCGACTTGGGTGAAGTCGGTCGACCGGGCCGGTCGACCGACGTGCACAAATCTGTGCACGTTTGGAGGCATTGGGACGGTCGACCGCTCGGGTCGACCGGGGCACTTACAGTGCTCTCTGTTTGTTTCGGTCGACCGGGCCGGTCGACCGCAGTTGCCCAACGGTCATATTTCTGACCGTTGGCGGTCGACCGGGCCGGTCGACCGTTGCCTGTCAGAGCTGCCAGCTCAGCTCTAACGGCTAGTTTTCTGATGGGCCTATAAAAACCCCATCTCTTTGGGTTTTTGGCCAAGTTTTTTAGAGCAAATTTTTCCTGACTTCTTCAGTGTTTTAAAAGAGTTTTCAAAAGAGTTTTAAGTGCCAAAAGATCAATCTTAATTGTTTTTAAGTGTTTTGTTATTTTCAAAGAAAACAAGTTTTTGGAAATTGATTTCTTGTTCTTTATCACCATATTATTTTGGTATTTTCCCAAGAGATTTTCTTTGATCAAAACACTTGTGTTTTCCATACTTGAGCTATATCTTCTATCCTATTCTATTAGGATCTTGTATTTGTGGAAAAAGGAAAGAGGTTTGTGGTTGAAATATACCACTTGTTGTAAACCCTTGATTTCTTGGTTGCTCCCTCTTTGGTAGAGGTTGAGGTTGTTGTATTGGGTTGGAGTTTGCTCCCTCTTTGGTAGAGGTTGAGGCTTGTGGTTTGCTCCCTCTTGTGAGAGGTGGAGTTTGGTTGTAAACCCTCTTCGGTAGAGGTGTTGGTTGTTGTGGTTGTTTGGCTAAAGGCCTACCCCTCTTGTGTGAGGAGGTGTTTGTTTGAGAGAGGAGTTAGGTACTCCATTGTTGTACAAATCCTTCTCGGTGAAGGTTCCCTCGGTGGGAGTCCTCGGTGGACGGTATAGTGGATTGGAAATCCTACACGGTGGTGTAGGCGGGGATGTAGAGCAAGGGTGCTCGAACCTCGAAACATATCATTGTGTTTACGTTTGATCCTCTTGTCTCTATACTCTCTCTCTTTACATTTGTGCAAAGCATCATACTTCATTCATATTATATTTTCTTGTGTTGAGCATAATTCATATTGTCATATCATATCTATTTGCTTGTGTTGTGCCTTGCATAATTCACATTGCTATATCTTGTATATGCTTGGTTGTTTGTGTGTGCCTCACTTGTACCTAATCAACAAGAGCTTCATATAGCACCTCAACCCATTCAAGGAGAATCAAGAGGAGTTAGTCCAGAGCCCTTCACGGGGAATTCGGCTACACTTGTTGATTGTACTAAGTGTGTTGCATAATTTGCATTAGCTTTCGCATTTAGCGCACTTAGTTTTGCATTTAGTTTTAGATTAGCTCTAACACCTATTCACCCCCCCTCTAGGTGTTCCTTTCAATTGTATCAGAGCTAGTGCTCCTGATATTAGGCTTAACATCCTAGGAGTAAGATCCATTTGGTTGCTAATCTACATTTGCTTGTTTGCACACATATAGTTTACCATGGCCTTCATGACCCCACCTATGTATGACCCTTCCAACATTCATGTTTGGAAGATTAGGATGACCGTTTATTTACAAACCCTAGGTCATAAAGTTTACCTTGCCATTACCAAGGAATCCTTCCTTAGTGATAGCAATCATATAGGGGCCAATGCACAAGCCCTAGAGGCCATTAGAAGCACATTATCTAAAGATTATCTTTTGTGTGTTTCTAACATTGATTCCGCCTTTGCAGTTTGGAACAAATTGACAACAATAACCACCACCTCCGAGCTTCAAGTGCCAAACCAACCGGAGGAATTTAGTGGAGAGTCCGAGTCACAATGCTTCATGGTCCAAGGGAATGACTCCCTTGAGGTACATTCGGAACCCCACTTAGATAATGATGATTGTGCTAGTTCTTCAAATGATTTTGTTGATCCACATGCTTTGAATGAAGAACTATCCATTGTGTGTGAAAACTTAATAGAAAATATAAGATTTTGAAAAAGAAAAGTCTAGAAATTGAAAAAGAAAATAAGAGTTTGCATTCTAGACTTGATTGTGTTTTGCAAGAGAAGGTTGAGGTCTATAATGAAAGAGATGCATTAAGATCTCAATTAGAACTTTCATTAAAAGAAAATAAATTTTTAAAATCTAAAAATGATTGTGAAACACTTTTGAAGAAAAATGAAAACTTGTCTTCAAAAATTGATTTTGTTTTAAAAGAGAATGTTGATTTGAAAAATAAAATAATTTCTATTTCAAATGATTTGAATGTGTGTTTAAAGAAAAATGTTGCTTTGCAAAATAAGATAGATGAACATATTTGCCATGCTAGGGTAGTTTCACCTAGATCATCCCTTGCATGCTCCACTTCTTTATGATTAAAAATGATATAAACATGTTGAAGAAGAAAATGGATTGTTTGGGCTCCACTATGAGCCAATGTGCTAAGAACCATACACGCTTGGAAACCTTGGTTCGTAAGAAACAAGTTCCAACTTTTATGCATGCACACCCTCCACGGCATACACATGCTCCACACGGACACCATCAACACATGTATGCTCATGTGTACACATGTACACATTGTGGCCGAAAAGGTCATCTTGCTAAATTTTGCTATGATCGTTTACATGTTGAGAATTTAGCAAAGAAGTTTGTTTGGGTTAGAGAAGGTACTAACCCCCATGGACCCAAGAAGATATGGGTACCAAAGACCACCCCTCCTATTATTTTTGATGTAGGTGTGGGCTCTCACATGACGTGAGAGTGATGACACCTTGGAGTGGATGCGTTCCGGACTTAAAAGAAATCAATTGGATGCATCACTTTCAAGGGAAGATTTGGTGGAGAGGACCACCTTTGTTTTGGAGAAATAGAGCGGTGCCCTCATTGGTTTTGGTATCGAATCTCTAACTCCTTATGTTTACATGTTTTCCATGTTTATCTTTCATAGCATGATTTGATGTTTAGTGATCATCATGAATATGCCATGTTAATTAGATTAGTGTTATACTTATTAGTTGGTTGAAACATCCATGTTTTATATGGACTTATATTTTTGTGTTTTCACCATGGTTAAACTAATTTGTATGACCTAGATCTAATGCACTTGCATGTACATATTGATCATATATGATTTGTATTTCATATCTTTGATATTTATAGCATGTTTCATTATTTGGTGATTATTATGATAATGCCATGCTCATTAGATCCTTGACATGCATGTATAGCATTTTGAGACACCCATGTTTATATGGACCCATACTTTGTATTCTCACCGTTTGTTTTAGCTATCATGTTTATCATAGGTTTAATAACATGTGGATTTACATAATAATCATGTTTAAGTTCATCATGTTAATTTTTATTGTGTTTTGATATTTCATGTGTTGATTACATGTTTAGATGTTAGTTTTCATTAAGACTAGGTATATATTCGTGCATATAGTGGGCCACAAATAAATCTATATATGTTTGAGTTGAATGCTTATTTGAACCCATTAGATGTGCTAGTATAGTCTAGTTTTGATGATTCATACATCTCAAACTTGTATTCCATTTTGGATTTGTTTTATGAGTTTTTCACTTCATGTATATGTTTGTATTGCCAAACCTTAAGATATACATGTATACCCCTTGAGTCATTTGCCTTTCATGCAAATCTATATATGGACTCAATTGTGTTTAGGGATATGTATGTATACTTATTGTGTTGACAATTCATACATATACCTTGAAATGAAATTTGTTTTGATGTATATTTAGTTTTTCTTGATTTTGTGTTTAATTGTTTAACTTCATGTATATGTCTATCTTGTCCAAATTATTAGATATACATGTTTATCCTTTTTGAGCCACGTGCCTTAATGCATATATTTTGTGGACTCGTTGTGTTTTGGATATGTATGTATACTTTAGTTTGTATTAGACATACATATGCCTTGAAGATTAAATAAGCTTTAATGATTTTCGTGTTTTCTTGTTTAAAGGAATATTGAGCTAAATTGTATATTTTCATGATCATGTTCTTCACGTTGTATTTGTACACTCACATTTCTTATTTACTCATGTGTTTTGTTTTCATGAGTCATATTTATGCTTCATTGACTTGAGTGTTTGATACCTTGTGGATTTCATGTTTTATGAAAAATTATTTTTGTTGTATTCCTTTCTTGAAGGATTTCGTACTAGTTTAAAAGTTTTTCCATTTAACTAGTTACGGTATTCTTCATTTTGGTAGAGATTTTCAAACAAAACTATATTTTCAAATCTATTTTTGAAAACCCCTACCTTCTAAGGGCGGTTGGAAGGGAGATCATGTTCATATATGCTTTACTATGAAAATAATTTTAAACTTGATCATGTTTGGGAGGATTAGATTATATGAGTTATACCATGCTTTTATTGTTATGTCAATTGGTATCATTGATATCAAGATGCTTCATTGACATATTTATCTATTGATATCATGTTGTTTATAGTCACCTCTTATTGACCTTGTTTTTGTTTTAGACAAAAGGGGGAGAACATTGTTTTATTGTTTTGATTGACCTAAAAGGGGAGAAAGATTTTTACCCCTCATTTTATTGTTTGGATTGTTTAACCCCTTCTTGATCTTTTTGTTTGACAAAAAGGGGAGAAAAATTTGTTTGATTTGATTTTACTTTGAACCCTTTGTTGATGATTGACAAAAAGGGGGAGAAGTATTTGAGTTTATATGCATGTTTTCATTGCTTAAGGGGGAGAAGTATTTGTCTTCCTTGTTATTTATGCATATATGTTTTTGTATTGCAAATAAGAGAAAAAGATTTTGATTTATGCTTGTTGCATGTTTTATCTCCATACTTGCATACATATTCATGTGCTTCATTTCCATATCTTATTATTTATGTCTATGCATGAGTTAAGGGGGAGCTTCTTTGAAGCTTAACTTTAATCCATGCATATATAACTCCATGAGTTTTGTCATCATCAAAAGGGGGAGATTGTTGGCCCAAAGGCCTTCCACTCTAGTTTTGATGATGATTAACTCACGTAGTTATGTTTACTAATAATCTTGTGTTGTTTAAGTTTCAGATCATTAACCAAGATATTAGTTGGTGATTAGCTTCAACAAGGTGTTTAGAAGCTTTTCATGATGATTCCAGGGCCAAAGCGTCAAGATCACACATTGCCTAGCCCATGGATGGAGTTTTGGAGCAAGTCAACTTGAAGATGAAGATCATCAAGAAGACTTAAGTATCCATAGTTTAGATAGTGTGTTTTAGATCCATTTGTAAAGTTTAGTATAGTTGATATGCTCAAGTGCACAACACACAAAAAGTTTTATGTTTTGGATTTGGTTTTCATGAATAGTAGATCAAAACAAGTTTACATGTTTTATATGTATAGTAGATGTATTCTAGTTATACATACATGCTTTAACTTGCTAGACAAACTTATTTTGATATTCCTATTCATGTATTGAAAAATCAAGTTTGATAAAAATACAAGTGTTGGTTTTTGATAAACTTTACAAGACTCAAAAATGAATTTATATGATTGATATATGTCTTGAAATTTTTATCACAAGTTTGTGTTTCCATATAAAATGATAAAACTATTTTTGGTGATTTTTAGAAGTGTTAAAAGATTTTTAGAAAAATATTTTACAGTGTTTTTCTGACCCAGGTTTCTGTTCCAGGCTTCAATCAGTCGACTAGTCATCCTGACCTAATCGACTTGGGTGAAGTCGGTCGACCGGGCCGGTCGACCGACGTGCACAAATCTGTGCACGTTTGGAGGCACTGGGACGGTCGACCGCTCGGGTCGACCGGGGCACTTACAGCGCTCTCTGTTTGTTTCGGTCGACCGGGCCGGTCGACCGTAGTTGCCCAACGGTCATATTTCTGACCGTTGGCGGTCGACCGGACCGGTCGACCGTTGCCTGTCAGAGCTGTCAGCTCAGCTCTAACGGCTAGTTTTCTGATGGGCCTATAAAAACCCCATCTCTTTGGGTTTTTGGCCAAGTTTTTTAGAGCAAATTTTTCCTGACTTCTTCAGTGTTTTAAAAGAGTTTTCAAAAGAGTTTTAAGTGCCAAAAGATCAATCTTAATTGTTTTTAAGTGTTTTGTTATTTTCAAAGAAAACAAGTTTTTGGGAATTGATTTCTTGTTCTTTATCTCCATATTATTTTGGTATTTTCCCAAGAGATTTTCTTTGATCAAAACACTTGTGTTTTCCATACTTGAGCTATATCTTCTATCCTATTCTATTAGGATCTTGTATTTGTGGAAAAAGGAAAGAGGTTTGTGGTTGAAATATACCACTTGTTGTAAACCCTTGATTTCTTGGTTGCTCCCTCTTTGGTAGAGGTTGAGGTTGTTGTATTGGGTTGGAGTTTGCTCCCTCTTTGGTAGAGGTTGAGGCTTGTGGTTTGCTCCCTCTTGTGAGAGGTGGAGTTTGGTTGTAAACCCTCTTCGGTAGAGGTGTTGGTTGTTGTGGTTGTTTGGCTAAAGGCCTACCCCTCTTGTGTGAGGAGGTGTTTGTTTGAGAGAGGAGTTAGGTACTCCATTGTTGTACAAATCCTTCTCGGTGAAGGTTCCCTCGGTGGGAGTCCTCGGTGGACGGTATAGTGGATTGGAAATCCTACACGGTGGTGTAGGCGGGGATGTAGAGCAAGGGTGCTCGAACCTCGAAACATATCATTGTGTTTGCGTTTGATCCTCTTGTCTCTAAACTCTCTCTCTTTACATTTGTGCAAAGCATCATACTTCATTCATATTATATTTGCTTGTGTTGAGCATAATTCATATTGTCATATCATATCTATTTGCTTGTATTGTGCCTTGCATAATTCACATTGCTATATCTTGTATATGCTTGGTTGTTTGTGTGTGCCTCACTTGTACCTAATCAACAAGAGCTTCATATAGCACCTCAACCCATTCAAGGGGAATCAAGAGGAGTTAGTCCAGAGCCCTTCACGGGGAATTCGGCTACACTTGTTGATTGTACTAAGTGTGTTGCATAATTTGCATTAGCTTCCGCATTTAGCGCACTTAGTTTTGCATTTAGTTTTAGATTAGCTCTAACACCTATTCACCCCCCCTCTAGGTGTTCCTTTCAACATTCACAAGCAAAACGGCCGATGATACATGGCAATTCTTTGAAGAGGTAGTAGAAAATA
The DNA here is from genome assembly GCA_038442645.1 of Agave tequilana. NCBI lineage: Eukaryota > Viridiplantae > Streptophyta > Magnoliopsida > Asparagales > Asparagaceae > Agave > Agave tequilana. The sequence continues at coordinate 128,788 of JAVJIF010007461.1, read as the reverse complement.
CTCTAGAATGGGAGCCTGTTAGTGTTGATAATAAGCAACTTACCGCCTCATCTGCCACTAACAAGGGTGGTATACATAAAGTCAACCCTAATTTTGAGAGTGATGTCAAATTGACATAAGTAGTACGAAGACTTGAAGCATTAGAATTGAGCAAGGGAGCACAATCTTCAGCTCCCGAACCATCCAAGCCAGTGGTGTCTCCCATTTATGTCCTTTGTGACAGCAAAGACCACTTGGTTGAACAATGCCCCGGGTTGCCAATTATCAAAACGGAGCAAGCAAATGTACTCAATACATTTCGCAAGCCCAATCCCAACAACAACCCATTTAGTGAAACATACAATCCGGGATGGCGAAATCATCCCAACCTTTCATGGAAGTCTCCTCAAGGACAAGGATATGGTGGATCATCATCATTTCAAGGACAATCTTCTAATAATCAATTTCACAAGGGAAATCAATTCAATACAACACCATCTGTTCCTCCATATGTCCCTCCCAATCAAAGAAAACTATCTTTAGAGGACACTCTCCAACAATTCATGCAGAGCCAACTAATAACTAATCAAACTCAAGCCCAAATGTGTCACAATCAGGATCAGACGATAGCCAGGCTCGAGGTTCAGATAGAACAGTTAGCTGCAAGTGTTAGGGAGAGAGAGAAAGGACATTTCTCTAGTCAAACTGTGCCCAACCCGAGAGGACAACCTGCTCTTCAAAATACTCCAACAGGCCAGTTTGAAATTAGTTCTGATTCAAACCGTCAAGTCCAATCCATCCACACTTTACGGAGGCAAGAGAGTGGACAACCAAGTCCAAGATCCACCAAACAATCCTAATATTGTAAAAGAAAAAGAAAAAAAGGAACCAAAGGAGTCAACAAAGAAAGATGATCAAGTTATTTTTGACAATCAAGATAAATCTTTTGTGCCTAAAGCCCCATTTCCTCAACGTCTTCAACCAACTAGGAAGAAAAATCACTGTGAGGGAATTTTGGATGTTTTCAAAAATGTCCAAATCAATATTCTGTTCTTGGATGCCATTAATCAGATACCTTCATATGCTAAATTTCTAAAAGATCTAACCACGGTCAAGAGGAAAAGTTTTGTGCCTCATGAAGCTGCATTTGCTACACAAGCATCATGTCTCATCCAGCAACCTATTGCATCCAAATATGAGGAGCCAGGGAGTCCAACTATTTCTATTAGGATAGGAGATCAGGTTAAAAATCAGTGTTTACTAGATTTAGGGGCAAGTATAAACCTTTTACCCTATTCTGTATACAAATAATTAGGTTTAGGGGAGTTACAACCCACTAACCTTACATTGCTTCTAGCAGATAGGTCAGTTAAGGTCCCCAAGGTAATTATTGAGGATGCTATTTTAAAGGTTGACGAATTCTATTTTCCTGCTGACTTTGTGGTCTTAGACACTGAACCAGTTAGAGATCCAAGCAATCACTCCCCTGTGATTTTAGGGAGACCATTCCTTGCTACTGCTGATGCTGATATTAGATGTAGGAATGGAGTCATGACCTTGTCATTTGGGAATATGACAGTTGAGCTAAACGTTTTCCATACTAGTTCCCAACCACATGTAATGGACGATCATGAGGAGATCAACATGATTGATGTGTCGGTCAATCACACCTTTAAGGAGTCTTGCTATGAAGACCCCTTGGAGAAATGCTTGGCCCATTTTGGAATAAATTTTGATATTGAGGAGTCTATAGAAGAGGTGAACGCATTGTTAGATTTTGTCCCCATCATGGACACCAACCTATGGAGACCTAAGGTAGAACTCTCACCACTGTCAACATCTATTCCTGTTCCATCAATCGTTGAGCCTCCCAAGTTGGAGCTCAAACCTTTACCTAACACATTGAAGTATGCGTTCCTAGGTAAGTCAGAAACCTTGCCTGTAATCATATCATCTCATTTAGATAAGGACCAAGAAGAAAAGTTGCTAGATGTTCTTGAGGAACATAAGGAAGCCGTAGGATGGACCATAGCCGACATCAAGGGAATTAGCCTCTCTGTGGTAATGCACCAAATTCATCTTGAAGAGAATGCTAAGACCTCGAGAGAACCACAGAGGCGTTTAAACCCTGTTTTGAAGGAGGTGGTGAGAGCGGAGATAATAAAATTATTAGATGCAGGTATCATTTACCCTATCTCTGATAGTCAGTGGGTTAGTCCAATACAAGTTGTACCCAAAAAGTCCGGAGTCACAGTTGTTACTAATGAGAACAATGAGTTGGTTCCAACTCGTGTCCAAACTAGTTGGCGAGTGTACATAGACTATAGAAAACTCAACTCCATGACTAGGAAAGATCATTTTTCTCTGCCTTTCATCAACCAAATGTTAGAACGCATCACCGATCACGCATACTATTCCTTCCTCGATGGTTATTCAGGATATAACCAAATCCACATTGCTCGTGAGGACCAAGAGAAAACGACATTCACATATCTGTTTGGCACATTTGCATATCGTCGCATGCCCTTTGGGCTATGCAATTCACCGGCTACTTTTCAGCGGTGTATGTTGAGCATCTTTTCAGATATGGTTGAGCAATTTCTAGAGGTTTTCATGGATGACTTCTCTGTCTTTGGGTCTACTTTTGATGAGGGTTTATATCATCTATCATTGGTATTGATAAGATGCAAGGAGAAGAACCTAGTTCTTAATTGGGAAAAATACTATTTCATGGTGAAATCCGGGATTGTCTTAGGAGGACACATTGTTTCTGATAGAGGTATAGAGGTTGATAAAGCTAAGGTAGAGCTAATCACCAAATTACCACCTCCTATAACCGTTCGGGAGGTGCGATCTTTCCTAGGCCATGCTAGATTTTACCGCCGCTTTATCAAAGATTTTTCCAAAATCTCCAAACCACTTTGTGATCTTCTAGCAAAGGATGTTTCTTTTGAGTTCACCCCTTCTTGTTTGGAAGCCTTTGAAAGGCTAAAGACCGAGTTAACCACGGCACCCATCATCCGACCACCTGATTGGAATCTCCCATTTGTGGTGATGTGTGACGCTTCTGACTATGTTGTAGGGGTTGTCCTAGGCCAACGAGTGGATAAACTTCCTCATGTCATTTGCTATGCTAGTAAGACTCTTAACGATGCCCAACTGAATTATTCTACCACTGAAAAAGAGTTGTTGGCAGTCGTTTTCGCTCTTGACAAATTTCGTCCATACCTTATAGGTTCTAAGGTCCTAATCTACACCGATCATGCAGCTTTAAAGTACCTTCTCACGAAAAAAGATGCTAAAGCCCGTTTAATCTGTTGGATCTTACTCCTACAGGAATTCGACTTACAAATTCAAGATAAAAAGGGAGCTGAGAATGTTGTGGCAGATCATTTGTCTAGGATTGTGGTCGAATCTGTGTCCGACTCACTACCTGTTCTTGAGACATTTCCTGATAAGAAGTTAATGTCCGTCTCCTCTTCAATTGTTCCGTGGTATGCTGACATTGTGAATTATCTTGTCACGGAACAGATGCCCGATTCATGGACCAAGCAAGAACGATTGCGTTTCTTAGCTAAGATCAAATGGTTCTTCTAGGATGAACCATACTTGTTCAAGTACTGTCCCGATCAGATCATTCGACGCTGCATTCTTGACTCAGAATTTAGGAGCATCCTTTCATTTTGCCATGACCAAGCCTGTGGAGGTCATTTTAGTGGGAAGAAAACTGCTGCAAAAATTTTGCAATGTGATTTTTATTGGCCCACTCTATTTCGTGACGCTCATGTCTATTGTCAATCATGTGATCATTGTCAACGATTAGGGAAGATTGCACGCCGGAATGAAATATCGTTAAACCCGATCTTAGTTGTCGAAATCTTCGATGTTAGGGGCATTGACTTCATGGGTCCCTTTCCTATATCCCATGGATACCAATATATCCTTGTAGCGGTTGACTATGTCTCTAAATGGATAGAAGCAGTAGCATGTAAAACCAATGACCACAAAGTTGTGGTAAACTTCTTGAAAGAGAATGTATTCTCTCGTTTCGACTTTCCTCGTGCAATCATCAGCGATGGTGGAAAATATTTCTGCAATCGTACATTTGAAGCCTTAATGAGAAAATATTGCATCAAACATAAAGTAGCCACCCCTTACCACCCACAGACTAGTGGCCAAGTAGAAGTTTCCAATCGAGCCATCAAGACCATTCTAGAGAAAACTGTGAAAACCACTAGAAAAGATTGGTCTCTTCGCCTGACTGATGCCTTATGGGCATATAGAACTGCATTCAAAACTCCTATTGGAATGTCTCCATATAGGTTAGTTTATGGCAAGGTTTGCCATCTTCCTGTCGAGTTAGAACATAAAGCATACTGGGCAATCAAACGCCTAAATTTTGATCTAGACAAGGCAGGAGAGTCTAGGAAACTTCAACTAGATGAGCTTGAAAAGATAAGGAATGATGCATATGACTGTTCAAAATGGAACAAGGATCGTATGAAGATTATGCATGATAGGATCATAACTCGGAAGGAATTTCAACCAGGACAAAAAGTCTTGCTGTACAATTCCCGTCTACATCTCTTTCTGGGAAAACTGAAATCTCGTTGGACCGGTCCATACATTGTTCATAAGGTACACTCACATGGTGCACTTGAGGTCCACAATACCACGGATGGTACCACTTTTCAAGTAAATGTCATCATTTAAAACCATACCGTGAGTATCTGAGCCCTGAGTGGAGGAAATCCTTCTGGAAGATCCTGTTTATCAGGATTGATCTCCATATATATTAGGGATCTATTTACGTATTATAGTTTTTGTATTTTTTTCTCTTAACTAGACAATGATGAATGACATCCACTCATCCTCATCAGGTACTATCTACCCTTCACATTCTTACATTTGTAGCATGTTATGCATTCATTCATACATTGAGGACAATGCATGAGATAAGTGTGGGGGAGGGTTAACATAGGTTTTCTTTTAGGTTTTCTAAAAAAATAATAATAATAATAATAAAGATTAAAAAATAAAATATAAAAAAAAATTCTTTGTTACAAAAAAAAGTTTGATCGAGCCAAACCTGCACAGAAAAATAAAGAATTTTAGGAACAGTGCTAGGTCCTCAATTCTACCGTGTAGCCTAGGGCTAAAGGGTCGTGATCCACAGGGAGGGACAGCGATGGAAGCGTTGTGTAAGTTTTCCTCTTTTAATTTATTAAAACTAGTTAATATTTATCTTCTCAATTTTATAAAAAGAAAATAAAATTATTATGTTAAGTTAAGAAGAGATGGTAGAAGAAGATATTGTGGTGCTGTTGTTTTATTTATAAAAAGAAAAAAAGAAAGACTAAAAATAGAGAATTATAAATCTAAACTAATAAACTGATAAAGAAAATAAAAAGAGTACTTACCTCTACAGTTGAATAAAAAAAACTTACCTCAGCATGAAGTAAAGAAAAATAAAAATTGTGCTTGGCCAGATTGAGTACGATGAAGAAAAGTGGGAAAACTCCATTGATGTCACCTTCAATATAAGTATCTTGAAAAAGAATTGCAATAGTGTCACTCTACAATAATTCTTCTCTCTTTTCCCATGTAACTCTCTCTAACCTAAAGAAAATAAAAAATAAAAATTACATTGAAGAAGAAAAGAAAAATCTAAAGTAAAGCTCTCTCTGAAGTGGTGTCCTTTTTGCCTTCGAGGTATGAGGGAATTTATAGGAGAAAACTAGAGGGATAGAAAGTGTATGAAGATAGGAAGATCTGGATATTTCTAAATTTGAATTCTCCCCTTATCTCCAAACTAAATTTGATTTATCCGGAAATTCAATTCTGATCTGCAAGCTGTTGGCGTGTTGATTGCTGAATATCACTTATCAAATGATAGAATTGGAATGTGTGATCAACAAAAGAACTGTAGCCCTTTAAATCTTCTTTCTGTAACATCTTGAATCATCAGATTTGACCTTCAGTGATGAAAGTTATGATTAAAATGATAATTTGTATCCAGCCTGAATCCAAATTTAAATTGTTTCATCTCATCCGTTGATCTTCTCTCTATCCATTTATCCTCTTTGATTTTCAGTTTATCTTCTAGAATTGATAAGATATTCACTTATCTTCAGCGAAACAGATAGGGTCTTCAATCCATTTTTCTCTTGAAATTAGATAATATTATCTTATCTGATATATCTAGTTTTCAGATAAGATAGCTTCTAGAACCTTTGAATTTGAATCGATCCCCTTTCTTTTGAACTTTTGAATTTAATTGGATAAATTTCAGGATTATCTTCTCCCTATCATACCCTACATGAATTAGGACATTAAGATAAGTTATTTGCAATATTCATTACAGAATATATGTAGGAATGTAATAATATTTATGCAATATATGTGTCCAAAAACACCCCCACAGTTATCTTTTGATCGTCCTCGAGAAAATAAAAAGTAGAGCAAACCTAACCTAACTCACTTTTGTAGGAATCACGGTTGCACTTAGCACGTACCAACAAGCCGTTAAACCTCTAGGTTACCCCTAGAGGACGAGTTTTATCTCGTGAGGGTTTTCAGTGGATTGCACCCACAAAATCCATGAAGAAAAAGAAATGAATTGTTAGTATTTTTTATTTTTTTATTTTTTTTTGAAAACGCATTTTGAAGGGAAAAAAATATTTGAAGTATTAATGTAAGATTTCAAGTAATCTATAAGTCATAGGATTATTAAAATTTAGTCATTCCTAAACTTAGTTTTTATTCAAAAACTTGTTTTCAATTAAGGTAAGGATTAAAATTGTATTTCTCATCTAGTCTATTATTTTACCCTAAGTCATATGCACCTTGTGATCGTGAAAATTTGGCTCAGGATTCTTTAACTCTAACTCTTATGTCTTATTATTTTCTTTTCTTTTTTTCTTTTTTTTTAATTTAAGGCGGTAATATCCCTTAGCTCTATTAGGCTTTCTAATTCACCTATGTAACGAGCCTTAGTCGGTGACTCCCAAACCAGACGGTTTTAGGGCACCGGGTGAGAAAGCACCCCAAGGACTTAGGACTCGAGCAAACAAGACCACAAAACTAAGGATTTTTATTTATATGAATCACTTTAGGCGTGGATATTTATGCTTGATAAGGCACAAATACCCAGCTTAAACAAAAGATTATATATATATATATATAATAAATATATTTTATTTTTTTTATATATAAGGCATAAAATCTTTGTTTTAGAACCCTAAGTGTGTAAGTGTATAAAGTATGCATATTTCATCAAAGTAAAAATCAAGACTAAATTACTTTTTAATCTTTCTTCCTAACCTCAAAGTCAAACAAATAATTTTATTTTGACCAAGTATAAGAAATCCTAATTATGATCCTCTTATTCCTTAAAATTAACTTAATTTTTTACAAAAATAAGTCAAAGTATTATTTTTCTTTTCAAAATGTTTTAATGAAAGATTTTTTTTTAATTAGTGAAGTTTTTTTTAAATTAGTGAATTTTTTAAATTAGTGAAGTTAGCATGTTAGTAAACCCTCCCCCATACCTAACTCATGCATTGTCCTCAATGTATGAATGAAATACAAGAAAAAGGAGAAAGGGAAGAAAAATTGTCACCACAAGGTGGTGGTTCTGGTGGTGGTCTCATTGGGCCAAGCGTTTCTGCCCAATCTAGATATTGTGAATTTTCATGAAACCCACCTTTCATCACCTCTTTCTTATTAACATTTTTATAATCCCCAATATGAATAGGATCATGCAAGTTCCTAGCATGAAATTTTTTCCGGTTATATGACCAGTCTTAGGATATCATCACAGAGTCATATTGATCTAAACCTTGGTCCAACAATGGAATGTGATTTTATAGAATGGATGATTTGGGCTCAACAATCAAGGGAATGGGAACCGATACTGACTCGGGAATAAAACTAAAGTCAAGGTTAGATTCGAGAGTAGGAGTTGGTTTATGAGTATAATCCAAATCATAGATTTGAAGTTCACATTCATTTTTCAATAATGGAATGTGATTATCCAAAATAAGTGGCTCATGTTCAAGCTCTATAGGGATAGGAATCAGTGTTGGCTTCGGAATTAGGTCCGAATCGGGTAAGGATACCGGAGTCAGCATAGATTCAAAAAGTGAAATTGAATCACAACATTGAAAATCGGTGCCACATTCATCTTCAAGTTCAATCTCATTGAAATGAAAACTTGCCAATTTGTCAATGGATTAATATTGGTCCAGTTCAAAATTATGTGGTGAAATCGAATCTTGGTTAAAATCTCTAAGATACCATGATTCTTCGTCAATATGGCTAGGAGAATCTAGAGTGGTCGAAAATGTGTTAAGTAGAGTTTTCTCATTCCTATCATTAATTGTTTTGACCAAATGACTCACTTTTACTTCTAGCCTATTGATAGATTGGAGACGATCCATTTGGGATTGAATAATATCATTTTGGGACTGAATCATGAATTCCATAGTCTTTTCTAAGTCAACCGGCTCTTTTTGTTATGGTTGGACTTGGAAATTAGAGTAAGGATCTTGGATTTGGGAATTGTTTGGGAGAATTGAGTCCACTATGATTTGTACTTGTCGTGTGGACTCAAGGAAGGCTTCAAAAGTCTTTTCTAAAGAAGATTTCTCTTCTATAGGTTGGTCTTGATATGGATTATATGAAGCTATTTGTTGGTGAGGTTGTTGATGGTAAGACTCGGGGGAGTTGTATCCCACTGATTTGGTGAAGAGTGGTGATGATTATCCCATTCTTGGGCATATATTGATTCGGATAAGACCAATCTGGCATACTTAGTTGGTTAGAGTTATGTAATGCTGGGTTGGTAATATTTGAATTGAAAGAGGTTGGGGTGAAATATGGATTTGAGTTATAATCAGAATAATTGTAATTATAATCCATTTTCACAAGAATAAACAAAAACAAACAAATAAACAAACAAGAAAATAAAGAAAAATCTAGCCTATGTTAGGGTAGAGCTTAGACCTAGACAACTCCTAACTGTTGATTATCCACAGGAGGTATATTGCAGAACCTGACCACAAGTTAATCGGCCAGGTAGGGGCAAGATTGGTGGGAGGTATCCGTGCCTAAGCAACGGGTCTAATTATGCCAAACCACCAGCCTTCAGGGTTTCGCCCCTCAATCCCCAACCTTAGACACCGATTTGGCAAGAGTCAACTTCTAAAAACTTCCCCCTTAAGTCAATCCCTATTTGAGTCCGAGATGTCCTTAAGGCCAACGTCTACTCAATTTTATGTTAGGCTGGGTTAGTGAGTGAGGAGATGGTTTTTGGGCTAAGGAAGGGTAATGACTTCCCCACCTTATCTTGTCTAAGGATATGCCCCTAGTCTTTTTAGTGCAGTGTACAAGTATAAAGCAAAAGGTAACATTCAAGCAATATGAACACTCAAAATATATTTCCTAAACTATATGCAATGCACACATACCTTTGCTCCAGCACTCTTCAACAGTAATGTAAAGAAACAAAATAGACAAATGCCCTAAGATGCAAGAGTCTAAACGTTTTTTAGCATTTACAAAGCAATAAGTTACTGTTGATTAGAAATATGTACAGAGTGAGTTAAATAGATAAACTAATAGCTGCAGAGAGCTAATTTATGTAAAGCAACCTGCAAGAGACTACAGTTAGTAGATCACCACAGTTGTAGGCTCTGATGCTCTGCCTTCTTGGGCAGAGGTACAGAGTAGCAATATGTCCAATGCAGCTCCTAGTTTTCTGTAATTAGCCTCTGTACATCAAAACAGAGAAGAAAAAGAGTAAAACTGTTAAAGTAAATCAAGAAGAAAGAAAACTTACTGTCCCTCCCCGGCAACGGCGCCAAAATTTTAATCGAGCCAAACCTGCACAGAAAAATAAAGAATTTTAGGAACAGTGCTAGGTCCTCAATTTACCGTGTAGCCTAGGGCTAACGGGTCGTGATCCACAGGGAGGGACAGCGATGGAAGCGTTGTGTAAGTTTTCCTCTTTTAATTTATTGAAACTAGTTAATATTTATCTTCTCAATTTTATAAAAAGAAAATAAAATTATTATGTTAAGTTAAGAAGGAGATGGTAGAAGAAGATATTGTGGTGCTGTTGTTTTATTTATAAAAAGAAAAAAGAAAGACTAAAAATAGAGAATTATAAATCTAAACTAATAAACTGAAAAAGAAAATAAAAAGAGTACTTACCTCTACCATTGAATAAAAAAAAACTTGCCTCAGCATGAAGTAAAGAAAAACAAAAATGGTGCTTGGCCAGATTGAGTACGATGAAGAAAAGTGGGAAAACTCCATTGATGTCACCTTCAATATAAGTCTCTTGAAAAAGAATTACAATAGTGTCACTCTACAATAATTCTTCTCTCTTTTCTCATTTAACTCTCTCAAATCTAAAAAAAATAAAAAATAAAAATTACATTGAAGAAGAAAAGAAAAATCTAAAGTAAAGCTCTCTCTGAAGTGGTGTTTTTTTTGCCTTCGAGGTATAGGGATAGAAAGCGTAAGAAGATAGGAAGATCTGGATGTTTCTGAATTTGAATTCTCCCCTTATCTCCAAACTAAATTTGATTTATCCATAAATTCAATTCTGATCTGCAGGTTATTGGCGTGTTGATTGCTGAATATCACTTATCAAATGATAGAATTGGAACGCGTGATCAACAGAAGAATTGTAGCCCTTTAAGTTTTCTTTCTGTAGCATCTTGAATCATCAGATTTGACCTTCGATGACGAAAGTTATGATTAAAATGCTAAACTGTATCCAGCCTGAATCTAAATTTAAATTGCTTCATCTCATCCGTTGATCTTCTCTCTATCCATTTATCCTCTTTGATTTTCAATTTATCTTCTAGAATTGATAAGATATTCACTTATCTTCAGCGAAACAGATGGAGTCTTCAAACAGTCCATTTTTCTCTTGAAATTAGATAATATTATCTTATCTAATATATCCAGTTTTCTGATAAGATAGCATCTAGAATCTTTGGATTTGAATCGATCCCCTTTCTTTTGAAATTTTGAATTTAATTGGATAAATTTCAGGATTATCTTCTTCCTATCATACCCTGCATGAATTAGGACATTAAGACAAGTTATTTGCAATATTCATTACAGAATATATGTAGGAATGTAATAATATTTATGCAATATATGTGTCCAAACAGAATCCAAAACACATGTAAACTTATTTTGATGAAATCTATTCATGAAACATAAAGATGTATTTTTTGAAGCTCAAAACCAAAATCGAAACTAAAACTATTTCTTATGAAAATGGTATGTAAATTTTGTGTGTGTGTTATGAGCTTGAGCAGTTCACAACTAATCTATCCTTTACATTTTATTTAAAAACAAAAATCTTAAAACATACAAACTAGGTTTCAACTCTTATCAAAAATCTTCTCTTCCTCTTGACTTGAACCAAACTCGATCCATGAGCTAGACTTCTTTTTGAGTACTTGATGCGATCTTGAAGCGCAAGCTCTTGAATCAACACGTGTTATCTTCAAAACTTGATTTCGAATTTTTTGTTGAAGTTAAACACCGACTAAGATCTTGATAAATATCTGAAACTTATAAAACACAAGATCACTAGTACTAAACTACATGAGTTAATCATCATCAAAACTAGAGTGATGGGCCTTTGGGCTAACAATCCTGTTATTAGCTCTGTCTTCTGCAGAGATAATGCGTCTCGCTCTACTCTCCGTGCCTTGATCGAGCTGCCAGCTTTCACAGTTGTCCTATCATGAAGACCAGCTCCACCACCATGATCTCAAAGTGATGATCAGTGTTGCTGCCACGACCACCACCTTAGCCCGATTGAGATACCTCGAGAGGAGAGTCCTCACTCGACAGGGTCGAGTTTCTCCTGCTCCGGGGGAAATGATTAGGACATCACACCAGTTGCTAGTTATTTTTTATGTCTTAGTTTATTTTGGGCTATTGTGTTTTATTTGTTTTGTTTTTAGTACCACATCAGTTATGTCCAAGAAATAAATTCTTGTAAAATCTATAAAAAGCCCCTTAGACTTCTTTATGAGTAGACAATGAATAAATAAAAAACTTTCCTGTTAAATTCTCTTAAGGGTGCTCTTGAGTTTTGGGTGTGAAGCCCGTGGTGTAAGGGGTGTGAAGCCCGCGCAAGGAGTGTGAAGCCCAGCATTTATCTGATTTTATCTCTAAACTCTAATTCTTCTTTTCATTTTTCTTGTTAAACTCTAGTTTCTAATTTTTTTAATTCAGAGGTGATTGCGATCTTACCCGTTTTACATCACACTAGGTCAACAAGCATCGATTTTCTTAGCATATATACTAATTATACTAGTTTTGCCGTTGGGTTTTTCTGATATCTCATGACATTATTTGATATTGTTAGAATATAAATTAATATTCTCAATCCTTGTCAAAACTCGAAATTTTGATGCAGTGGTACAGACTTTAATATGTAATCTGCGTGACCCATGTTCAATTCGCATCTGGCGCACAATTACAGAAAGTGGATTTAAACCAAAAAAATACCGCTAAGAAAAAAAAAAGTCAAGGTTTCGGCTTATAAAAAAGGCTAAGTCCATTACGCAAACATCTTATAGGATTGTAGCCAAAATGTATCTAACTGTCCCAATGCAATTCTTGTAAGTACACCTAGAGGAGGGTGAATAGTGTTGGCCCAGAGGCCTTCCACTCTAGTTTTGATGATGATTAACTCATGTAGTTATGTTTACTAATAATCTTGTGTTATTTAAGTTTCAGATCATTGACCAAGATATTAGTTGGTGTTTAGCTTCAACAAGGAGTTTCGAAGCTTTTCACTTGGTGATTCCCGTGCCCGAGCATCAAGATCATACCTTTGCACTCGGTGGATCAGGTTTGGGATCGAGTCGGCTTGAAGATGGAAGATCATCAAGTAGACTTAGGTATCCTAGTTATAGTTTAGTGTGTTTAGATCCATTTGTAAAGCTTAGTATAGTTGATATGCTCAAGTGCACAATACACACACGTTTTATGTTTTGATATTAGTTTTCATGAATAGATTGATCAAAACAAGTTTATTGGTTTATGTATAGTAGATTCATTCTAACATGCATGCTTAACTTTTAAACAAACTTATTTTGATATGCCTATTCATGAGTTTTAGGAAAATCAGATTTCCTATTGAGAAAAATACAAGTTTTGGTTTTTGGTAAAAATGTTAAAACACAAAAATAGTTTCATATACTTGATATTTGAGTTAAAATTTTTATCACAAGTTTATATATCAATGCAAAATGATAAAACTACTTTTGGGAATTTTTAGAAGAGATAAAAGATTTTTTAGAAATTATTTTAACCCCAGTTTCTGTCCCAGAATTGTGGCTGACAGGCCAGGTCGGCCAACCGCACGGGTCGACCGCACCAAAGGCTGGTCGACCCTTGCGGTCGACCGACGTGCACAAGCTTGTGCACGTTTGGCAGACACAGGGACGGTCGGCCGGGCGGCCGACCGGACCAGAGAGCTCTGCTCTCTGTTTCTGGCGGTCGGCCGTGCGGTCGACCGAGATGGCCCAACGGTCATAATTATGACCGTTGGCGGTCGGCCGGCCGGCCGACCGCAGGCCTGTCAGGCTGACTGATCAGCCTAACGGCTAGTTTTATTTTGGGGCTATAAATACCCCATCTCATGGGGTGTTTTGATAAGACTTTTGAAAAGAAAAATTCCAGAGTTTCTCTAGTGTTTAAAACAAGTTTTCAAAAGTGTTTTGGGCTTTAAACTTCCAAATTGGTTTTTGTGTTTTAGGGTTTGGGAAAATCAAAGAAAATAGAAATTTGAGAGATTTGCTTTGTTCTTCAATTCTATCATTTACAAAGAGTTTTCCCAAGTGTTTTCTTTGAGTCTTTGTTTTCCAAACACGTAGTTTTTCCACTTGAGCTATATCTTCTATCCTAATCTATTTAGGATCTTTGTTTTGTGGAAAAGAGATTGGTTGAGGTTGATTGAGCCTCCAAGTTGTAAACCCTCCTTGTACTTGTTGTATCCCTCTTTGGTAGAGGTTGATCGGAGTGGTATTGTTTGGATCCCTCTTCGGTAGAGGTGATTGTGTTTTCTCCCTCTATTGTGAGGTGAAGTTTGGTTGGATGCTACGGGGCTTATCCCTCTTCGGTGAGGTGGATTGTGGTTGTATTGCCTCGGTGGCATTGTAAGGTTGAGAGAGGAGTTCGGTACTCCTTTAGTGGATTAGAAATCCTTCTTGGTGAAGGCGGGGACGTAGAGCTACGGGCTCGAACCTCGAAACATATCTTTGTGTTTGCGTTTGATCCATTATCTCTAAACTCTCTCTCTTTATTTGTGTTGTGCATAGCATCATTCATTCATATCTTATTGCTTGCATTTGTGCCTTGCATATATTCATATTGCCTATTCATATTATATGCTTGGTTGTGTTTGTGTGCCTCACTTATACTTAACCACAAGAGCTTCATATAGCACCTCAACCCATATTTAGGGGAATCAAGAGGAGTTAGTCCAGAGCCCTTCACGGGGAATTCGGCTACACTTGTTGGTTGTATTAAGTGTGATTGCAATATTATTTTAAGCTTCCGCATTTAGCGCATCTAGTTTCTAGATTAGCATTAACACCTATGCACCCCCCCTCTAGGTGTTCTTCATTTGGTATCCGAGCCTACGCTCCTGATACTTTAGGCTTAACATCCTAGGAGTGAGATCCTTTTTGATTGCTAATCTTCTTTGCATTTGCTTGTTTGCACACATATAGTTTGGACCCATGGACTTCATGACCCCACCTATGTTTGATGCTTCCAACATTCTTATTTGGAAGACTAAGATGTCCATTTACCTACAAACCCTAGGCTTGCATGTTTTCTTTGCCGCTACCAAGAAATGCTATCTTGGTAATAGCAATCATATAGGGGCCATTGCACAAGCCCTTGAGGCCATTAGAAGCACGCTTAACAAAGATTATCTTATGCTTGTTTCTAATCTTGATTCCACCTTTGCAGTGTAAAACAAGTTGACAACCACAACCACCTCCGAGCTTCAAGTACAAATCCAACCGGAGGAATCTAGTGGAGAATCCGACTCACAATGCTTAATGGTCCAAGGGAATGACTCCCTTGAGGTACAATCGGAATCTCAACTAGATAGTTTTGATTATAATTCTTCATGTGATGATCATATTGATGCCCATGCTTTAAATGAAGAACTTTCAATAGTTTATAAAAAATTATTTGAAAAATATAATTTGTTGAAAAAGAAGACTTTTGCTTTAAATAAAGGAAATGAAAAATTATCTTCTAAAATTGAGATTGTTTTGCAAGAGAAAGAGGAGATTTCTAATGATAGGGATTCATTGAAATCTAAGCTTGATCTTGTACTAAAAGAAAATAAATTTTTAAAATCTCAAAATGATTGTGAAACTATTTTGAAGAAAAATAAAAATTTGTCTTCAAAAGTTAATTTTGTTTTTAAAAAGAATGTTGTTTTGACAAATAAAATAATTTCTATTTCAAATGATCTAGATGCATGTTTAAAGAAAAATGAATTTTTGCAAAATAAGATTGATGCACATGTTTGCCATGCTAGTGTAGCTTCTTTATCTAGTCTACCTATTGCATGTACCTCTTCTTCTAGGATTAATGATGATTTTTGTTTTGTTGAAGAAGAGAGTGGATTGTTTGGGCTCCACCTTGAGCCAATGTGCCAAGAGCCATTCACGTTTGGAAACTTTATTTCGAAAGAAACAAGTTCCATCTATTATGCATGCACACCCCCCACGGCATACACATGCTCCTCACGGACACACCCATCACACTATGTATGCTCATGTGTACACTTGTACACATTGTGGACGTAAGGGCCACCTTGCTAAATTTTGTTATGATAGAATACATGTTTCAAATTTAGCAAATAATTTTGTTTGGGTTAGAGAAGGTGCTAACCCCCATGGACCCAAAAAGTTGTGGGTACCAAAGACCACCCCTCTTATTTATGATGTAGGTGTGGGCTCTCACATGAAGTGAGAGTATCGGTACCTTGGAGTGGATGTGTTCCGAGCTTAAAGGAGATTATTTGGATGCATCACTTTCAAGGGAGGTTTGGTGGGAGGACCACCTTGGTTTGGAGAACTAGAGAGGTGCCTTCATCGGTTTTGGTATCCATCCCTAACACCTAATTATTGTTTACATGCTTTTCATGTTCATTATCTTTAGCATGATTTGATGTTTATAGATTATTATGTTAATGCCATGATTATTAGACTCTTGACATACATGTATAGTATTTGAGACACCCATGTTTAATATGGACTATTATTTTGTATTCTCACCATTTGTTTAGCTATCATGTTTATCATAGGTTTAATAACATGTGGATTTCATAATAATCATGTTTATGTTTTTTATGTTGATTTTATCTTGTTTTTATGCTTCATGATTTGATTACATGTTTAGATGTTAGTTTTCATTAGAACTAGTATATATATTTGTGCATATAGTGGGCCACAAATAAATCTATATATGTTTGTGCTTGAATGCTTATTTGTTCCCATTAGATGTGCTAGTATAATCTAGTTTTGATGATCCATGCATTTTAAACTTGTATTCCTATTTTTGGATTTGTTTTATGTTTATGTGTTTTCATTTCATGTATATGTCTATTTTTGCCAAACTTTAAGATATACATGTATACCCCTTGAGTCATTTGCTTTTCATGCAAATCTATACGTATGGACTCAATTGTATTTAGGGATATGTATGTATACTTTTTGTGTTGACAAATCATAAATATACCTTGAAATGAAATTTGTTTTAATGGAAATTTAGTTTTTCCATGTGGTGTTTAACTTCATGTATATGTCTATTTTATCAAAATTATTGTTATACATATACATCCTTTGAGCCACGTGCCTTCATGCATATATCTTTGTGGACTCGTTGTGTTTGGATATGTATGTATACTCTAATTTGCATAGGACGTACATATACCTTGAAGTTTAAATAGTTTTTGATGATTTTCATGTTTTCATGTTTCAGGGAATATTGAGCTTATTGTCCATCTTTCATGATTATGATCTTCACATTGTATTTGTACACTCAAATTTATTGTTTACTCATGTGTTTTGTTTTCATGAGTCATATTTATACTTCATTGACTTGAGTGTTGACTATCATGTGGATTTCATGTTTCATGAAAAATAATTTTGTTTTATTCCTTACTTGAAGGATTTCGTACTAGTTTACAAATTTTTCTTATAACTAGTTGCGATATTCTTCATTTGGTAGAGTTTTTCAATCAAACCTTATTTTTTAAATCTATTTTTTTGAAAACCCCTACCAACTAAAGGGTGGTTGGATGGGAGATCATGCTCATGTATGCCTTATATAGTGAAAATCATTTTACACTTGAACATGATCGGGAGGATAGTTATATGATGTATACACTTGATCATTATTGTTGTTTCAATTGGTATTATTGAAATTCTTTCAATTGGTATCAATTTTGACTTTTATTGTATACTTATATATTTTTATATATGTATGCTTGCATTTCAAAGAATATCAATTTCAATTGGTATCTATTTTTCATACATATATATATGTTTGTGTTTATGCTAAGCTTGAGTTTTCAATTTTGTTTCAATTGAATAGTTTTCTATTGCTTTTCAATTGGTATCTCATTTCAAGCCTACGCATTGTTTTAATTAGTATTTCATAAAGGGGAGAAAATTTGTTTTTGTATTTCAATTGGTATTTGATTTCCACTCCCTTGCTTTATGAATAGAAAATA
This sequence comes from Agave tequilana, assembly GCA_038442645.1. Lineage (NCBI taxonomy): Eukaryota > Viridiplantae > Streptophyta > Magnoliopsida > Asparagales > Asparagaceae > Agave > Agave tequilana. Next base: position 111,003 of record JAVJIF010007461.1, on the reverse strand, counting down.
TTGAATTTCCATTTTGGTATCATTTGCTTTTAATGAACAATTATTTCAATTGGTATCTAGATGTTGCTTTCATTTTTTTAATTGATATCAAGAGGCACTTCATTGACATATTTTTAATTGGTATCATATTAAAGTCACCCCTTATTGACTTTGTTTTTGTTTTAGACAAAAAGGGGTCAAAACAATAAAAACAATGTTCTCATTTTTATTTTTTTTTGTTTTTATTAACCCTTTTGTTGATTCGTTGTTTTCAAACAAAAAGGGGAGAAAATTTATTGATTTGGTTTTGCTTTTACCCTTTATTGATGATTGTTTCTTTGTAGTAAAAAGGGGGAGAAAATTTTGTTTTGTTTTGATTGTTTACCCCTTTGTTGATGATTGACAAAAAGGGGGAGAAAGATTATGAGTTTGATTGTGTTTTATATATGCATATTTATGATTTGCATATATTAAGTTTAATTTAGTTTAAGTTTAATTGGTATCTAGAACATGTTTTGTTTTTGACAATTTCATTGGTATCTAGGGCCTTTTATTGTTTATGCATATCTATGCATTCTTGTTTAAGAGCCTTCATTGCATATTTATGTTTATTTATTTTATGCATGAGTTAAGGGGGAGCTTCTTTGAAGCTTAACTTTAATCCATGCATGTATAACTCCATGAGTTTTGTCATCATCAAAAAGGGGGAGATTGTTGGCCCAGAGGCCTTCCACTCTAGTTTTGATGTTGATTAACTCATGTAGTTATGTTTACTAATAATCTTGTGTTATTTAAGTTTCAGATCATTGACCAAGATATTAGTTGGTGTTTATCTTCAACAAGGAGTTTCGAAGCTTTTCACTTGGTGATTCCCGTGCCCGAGCATCAAGATCATACCTTTGCACTCGGTGGATCAGGTTTGGGATCGAGTCGGCTTGAAGATGGAAGATCATCAAGTAGACTTAGGTATCCTAGTTATAGTTTAATGTGTTTAGATCCATTTGTAAAGCTTAGTATAGTTGATATGCTCAAGTGCACAATACACACACGTTTTATGTTTTGATATTGGTTTTCATGAATAGATTGATCAAAACAAGTTTATTGGTTTATGTATAGTAGATTCATTCTATACATGCATGCTTAACTTTTAAACAAACTTATTTTGATATGCCTATTCATGAGTTTTAGGAAAATCAGATTTCCTATTGAGAAAAATACAAGTTTTGGTTTTTGGTAAAAATGTTAAAACACAAAAATAGTTTCATATGCTTGATATTTGAGTTAAAAATTTTATCACAAGTTTATATATCAATGCAAAATGATAAAACTATTTTTGGGAATTTTTAGAAGAGATAAAAGATTTTTTAGAAATTATTTTAACCCCAGTTTCTGTCCCAGAATTGTGGCTGACAGGCCAGGTCGGCCGACCGCACGGGTCGACCGCACCAAAGGCCGGTCGACCCTTGCGGTCGACCGACGTGCACAAACTTGTGCACGTTTGGCAGACACAGGGACGGTCGGCCGGGCGGCCGACCGGACCAGAGAGCTCTGCTCTCTGTTTCTGGCGGTCGGTCGTGAAGTCGACCGAGATTGCCCAACGGTCATAATTATGACCGTTGGCGGTCGGCCGGCCGGCCGACCGCATGGCGGTCGGCCTGACAGATCAGCCTAACGGCTAGTTTTTTTTTGGGGCTATAAAAACCCCATCTCTTGGGGTGTTTTGATAAGACTTTTGAAAAGAAAATTTTTAGAGTTTCTCTAGTGTTTAAAACAAGTTTTCAAAAGTGTTTTTGGGCTTTAAACTTCCAAATTTGTTTTTGTGTTTTAGGGTTTGGGAAAATCAAAGAAAATAGAAATTTGGGAGATTTGTTTTGTTCTTCAATTCTATCATTTACAAAGAGTTTTCCCAAGTGTTTTCTTTGAGTCTTTGTTTTCCAAACACCTAGTTTTACCACTTGAGCTATATCTTCTATCCTAATCTATTTAGGATCTTTGTTTTGTGGAAAAGAGATTGGTTGAGGTTGATTGAGCCTCCAAGTTGTAAACCCTCCTTGTACTTGTTGTATCCCTCTTTGGTAGAGGTTGATCGGAGTGGTATTGTTTGGATCCCTCTTCGGTAGAGGTGATTGTGTTTTCTCCCTCTATTGTGAGGTGGAGTTTGGTTGTTGGCTACGGGCCTCATCCCTCTTCAGTAGAGGTGGATTGTGGTTGTATTGCCTCGGTGGCATTGTAAGGTTGAGAGAGAAGTTCGGTACTCCTTTAGTGGATTAGAAATCCTTCTTGGTGAAGGCGGGGACGTAGAGCTAGGGGCTCGAACCTCGAAACATATCTTTGTGTTTGCGTTTGATCCATTATCTCTAAACTCTCTCTTTATTTGTGTTGTGCATAGCATCATTCATTCATATCTTATTGCTTGCATTTGTGCCTTGCATATATTCATATTGCCTATTCATATTATATGCTTGGTTGTGTTTGTGTGCCTCACTTATACCTAACCACAAGAGCTTCATATAGCACCTCAACCCATATTTAGGGGAATCAAGAGGAGTTAGTCCAGAGCCCTTCACGGGGAATTCGGCTACACTTGTTGGTTGTATTAAGTGTGATTGCAATATTGTTTTAAGCTTCCGCATTTAGCGCATCTAGTTTCTAGATTAGCATTAACACCTATTTACCCCACCTCTAGGTGTTTTTCAATTGGTATCAGAGCCTACGCTCCTGATACTTTAGGCTTAACATCCTAGGAGTGAGATCCTTTTTGATTGCTAATCTTGTTTGCATTTGCTTGTTTGCACACATATAGTTTGGACCCATGGACATCATGACCCCACCTATGTTTGATGCTTCCAACATTCTTATTTGGAAGACTAAGATGTCTATTTACCTACAAACCCTAGGCTTGCATGTTTTCTTTGCCGCTACCAAGAAATGCTATCTTGGTAATAGCAATCATATAGGGGCCAATACACAAGCCCTTGAGGCTATTAGAAGCACGCTTAACAAAGATTATCTTATGATTGTTTCTAATCTTGATTCCGCCTTTGTAGTGTGGAACAAGTTGACAACCACAACCACCTCCGAGCTTCAAGTACAAATCCAACCGGAGGAATCTAGTGGAGAATCCGACTCACAATGCTTAATGGTCCAAGGGAATGACTCCCTTGAGGTACAATCGGAATCTCAACTAGATAGTTTTAATTCTAGTTCTTCATGTGATGATCATATTGATGCCCATGCTTTAAATGAAGAACTTTCAATAGTTTGTAAAAAATTAATTGAAAAATATAATTTGTTGAAAAAGAAGACTTTTCCTTTAAATAAAGAAAATGAAAAATTGTCTTCTAAAATTGAGATTGTTTTGCAAGAGAAAGAGGAGATTTCTAATGATAGGGATTCATTGAAATCTAAGCTTGATCTTGTACTAAAAGAAAATAAATTTTAAAATCTCAAAATGATTGTGAAACTCTTTTGAAGAAAAATGAAAATTTGTCTTCAAAAGTTGATTTTGTTTTTAAAGAGAATGTTGTTTTGAAAAATTAAATAATTTCTATTTCAAATGATCTAGGTGCATGTTTAAAGAAAAATGATTTTTTACAAAATAAGATTGATGCACATGTTTGCCATGCTAGTGTAGCTTCTTCATCTAGTCTACCTATTGCATGTACCTCTTCTTCTAGGATTAATGATGATTTTTGTTTGTTGAAGAAGAGAGTGGATTGTTTGGGCTCTACCTTCAGCCAATGTGCCAAGAGCCATTCACGTTTGGAAACTTTATTTCGAAAGAAACAAGTTCCATCTATTATGCATACACACCCCCCACGGCATACACAAGCTCCTCACGGACACGCCCATCACACTATGTATGCTCATGTGTACACTTGTACACATTGTGGACGTAAGGGCCACCTTGCTAAATTTTGTTATGATAGAATACATGTTTCAAATTTAGCAAATAATTTTGTTTGGGTTAGACAAGGTGCTAACCCCCATGGACCCAAAAAGTTATGGGTACCAAAGACCACCCCTCTTATTTATGATGTAGGTGTGGGCTCTCACATGACGTGAGAGTATCGGTACCTTGGAGTGGATGTGTTCCGAGCTTAAAGGAGATTATTTGGATGCATCACTTTCAAGAGAGGTTTGGTGGGAGGACCACCTTGGTTTGGAGAACTAGAGAGGTGCCTTCATCGGTTTTGGTATCCATCCCTAACTCCTAATTATTGTTTACATGCTTTTCATGTTCATTATCTTTAGCATGATTTGATGTTTATAGATTATTATATTAATGCCATGATTATTAGTCTCTTGACATACATGTATAGTATTTGAGACACCCATGTTTAATATGGACTATTATTTTGTGTTCTCACCATTTGTTTAGCTATCATGTTTATCATAGTTTTAATAACATGTGAATTTTCATAATAATCATGTTTATGTTTTTCATGTTGATTTTATCTTGTTTTTATGCTTCATGATTTGATTACATGTTTAGATGTTAGTTTTCATTAGAACTAGTATATATATTTGTGCATATAGTGGGCCACAAATAAATCTATATATGTTTGTGCTTGAATGCTTATTTGTTCCCATTAGATGTGCTAGTATAATCTAGTTTTGATGATCCATGCATTTTAAACTTGTATTCCTATTTTTGGATTTGTTTTATGTTTATGTGTTTTCATTTCATGTATATGTCTATTTTTGCCAAACTTTAAGATATACATGTATACCCCTTGAGTCATTTGCTTTTCATGCAAATCTATACATATGGACTCAATTGTGTTTAGGGATATGTATGTATACTTTTTGTGTTGACAAATCATACATATACCTTGAAATGAAATTTGTTTTAATGGAAATTTAGTTTTTCCATTTGTTTATGTTTAACTTCATGTATATGTCTATTTTATCCAAATCATTATTATACATATACATCCTTTGAGCCACGTGCCTTCATGCATATATCTTTGTGGACTCGTTGTGTTTGGATATGTATGTAAACTCTAATTTGCATAGGACATACATATACCTTGAAGTTTAAATAGTTTTTGATGATTTTCATGTTTCATGTTTCAAGGAATATTGAGCTTATTTTCCATCTTTCATGATTATGATCTTCACATTGTATTTGTACACTCACATTTATTGTTTACTCATGTGTTTTGTTTTCATGAGTCATATTTATGCTTCATTGACTTGAGTGTTGACTATCATGTGGATTTCATGTTTCATGAAAAATAATTTTGTTTTATTCCTTGCTTGAAGGATTTCGTACTAGTTTACAAATTTTTCTTATAACTAGTTGCGATATTCTTCATTTGGTAGAGTTTTTCAAACAAACCTTATTTTTCAAATCTAATTTTTTGAAAACCCCTACCAACCAAATGGTGGTTGGATGGGAGATCATGCTCATGTATGCCTTATATAGTGAAAATCATTTTACACTTGAACATGATTGGGAGGATAGTTATATGATGTATACACTTGATCATTATTGTTGTTTAAATTGGTATCATTGAAATTCTTTCAATTGGTATCAATTTTGACTTTTATTGTATACTCATATATTTTTATATATGTATGCTTGCATTTCAAAGAATATCAATTTCAATTGGTATTTATTTTTCATACATATATATGTTTGTCTTTATGCTAAGCTTGAGTTTTCAATTTTGTTTCAATTGATTAGTTTTCTATTGCTTTTCAATTGGTATCTCATTTCAAGCCTACGCATTGTTTTAGTTAGTATTTCATAAAGTGGGAGAAAATTTATTTTTGTATTTCAATTGGTATTTGATTTCCACTCGCTTGCTTTATGAATAAAAAATATTGAATTTCCATTTTGGTATCATTTCCTTTTAATGAACAATTATTTCAATTGGTATCAAGATGTTGCTTTCATTTTTTTAATTGATATCAAGAGGCACTTCATTGACATATTTTTAATTGGTATCATGTTTAAAGTCACCCCTTATTGACTTTGTTTTTGTTTTAGACAAAAAGGGGTCAAAACAATAAAAACAATGTTCTCATTTTTATTTTTTTTGTTTTTATTAACCCTTTTGTTGATTCGTTGTTTTCGAACAAAAAGGGGAGAAAAATTTATTGATTTGGTTTTGCTTTTACCCTTTATTGATGATTGTTTCTTTGTAGTAAAAAGGGGAGAAAATTTTGTTTTGTTTTGATTGTTTACCCCTTTGTTGATGATTGACAAAAAGGGGGAGAAAAATTATGAGTTTGATTGTGTTTTATATATGCATATTTATAATTTGCATATATTAAGTTTAATTTAGTTTAAGTTTAATTGGTATCTAGAGCATGTTTTGTTTTTGACAATTTCATTGGTATCTAGAGCCTTTTATTGTTTATGCATATCTATGCATTCTTGTTTAAGAGCCTTCATTGCATATTTATGTTTATTTGTTTTATGCATGAGTTAAGGGGGAGCTTCTTTGAAGCTTAACTTTAATCCATGCATATATAACTCCATGAGTTTTGTCATCATTAAAAGGGGGAGATTGTTGGCTTAGAGGCCTTCCACTCTAGTTTTGATGATGATTAACTCATGTAGTTATGTTTACTAATAATCTTGTGTTATTTAAGTTTCAGATCATTGACCAAGATATTAGTTGGTGTTTAGCTTCAACAAGGAGTTTCGAAGCTTTTCACTTGGTGATTCCCGTGCCCGAGCATCAAGATCATACCTTTGCACTCGGTGGATCAGGTTTGGGATCGAGTCGGCTTGAAGATGGAAGATCATCAAGTAGACTTAGGTATCCTAGTTATAGTTTAGTGTGTTTAGATCCATTTGTAAAGCTTAGTATAGTTGATATGCTCAAGTGCACAATACACACACGTTTTATGTTTTGATATTGGTTTTCATGAATAGATTGATCAAAACAAGTTTATTGGTTTATGTATAGTAGATTCATTCTATACATGCATGCTTAACTTTTAAACAAACTTATTTTGATATGCCTATTCATGAGTTTTAGGAAAATCAGATTTCCTATTGAGAAAAATACAAGTTTTGGTTTTTGGTAAAAATGTTAAAACACACAAAATAGTTTCATATGCTTGATATTTGAGTTAAAATTTTTATCACAAGTTTATATATCAATGCAAAATGATAAAACTATTTTTGGGGATTTTTAGAAGAGATAAAAGATTTTTTAGAAATTATTTTAACCCCAATTTCTGTCCCAGAATTGTGGCTGACAGGCCAGGTCGGCCGACCGCACGGGTCGACCGCACCAAAGGCCGGTCGACCCTTGCGGTCGACCGACGTGCACAAGCTTATGCACGTTTGGCAGACACAGGGACGGGCGGCCGGGCGGCCGACCGGACCAGAGAGCTCTGCTCTCTGTTTCTGGCGGTCGGCCGTGCGGTCGACCGAGATGGCCCAACGGTCATAATTATGACCGTTGGCGGTCGGCCGGCCGGCCGACCGCAGGCCTGTCAGGCTGACTGATCAGCCTAACGACTAGTTTTGTTTTGGGGCTATAAATACCCCATCTCTTGGGGTGTTTTGATAAGACTTTTGAAAAGAAAAATTCCAGAGTTTCTCTAGTGTTTAAAACAAGTTTTCAAAAGTGTTTTTGGGCTTTAAACTTCCAAATTGGTTTTTGTGTTTTAGGGTTTGGGAAAATCAAAGAAAATAGAAATTTGGGAGATTTGCTTTGTTCTTCAATTCTATCATTTACAAAGAGTTTTCCCAAGTGTTTTCTTTGAGTCTTTGTTTTCCAAACACCTAGTTTTTCCACTTGAGCTATATCTTCTATCCTAATCTATTTAGGATCTTTGTTTTGTGGAAAAGAGATTGGTTGAGGTTGATTGAGCCTCCAAGTTGTAAACCCTCCTTGTACTTGTTGTATCCCTCTTTGGTAGAGGTTGATCGGAGTGGTATTGTTTGGATCCCTCTTCGGTAGAGGTGATTGTGTTTTCTCCCTCTATTGTGAGGTGAAGTTTGGTTGGATGCTACGGGGCTTATCCCTCTTCGGTGAGGTGGATTGTGGTTGTATTGCCGAGGTGGCATTGTAAGGTTGAGAGAGGAGTTCGGTACTCCTTTAGTGGATTAGAAATCCTTCTTGGTGAAGGCGGGGACGTAGAGCTACGGGCTCGAACCTCGAAACATATCTTTGTGTTTGCGTTTGATCCATTATCTCTAAACTCTCTCTCTTTATTTGTGTTGTGCATAGCATCATTCATTCATATCTTATTGCTTGCATTTGTGCCTTGCATATATTCATATTGCCTATTCATATTATATGCTTGGTTGTGTTTGTGTGCCTCACTTATACTTAACCACAAGAGCTTCATATAGCACCTCAACCCATATTTAGGGGAATCAAGAGGAGTTAGTCCAGAGCCCTTCACGGGGAATTCGGCTACACTTGTTGGTTGTATTAAGTGTGATTGCAATATTATTTTAAGCTTCCGCATTTAGCGCATCTAGTTTCTAGATTAGCATTAACACCTATTCATCCCCCCTCTAGGTGTTTTTCAATTGGTATCCGAGCCTACGCTCCTGATACTTTAGGCTTAACATCCTAGGAGTGAGATCCTTTTTGATTGCTAATCTTCTTTGCATTTGCTTGTTTGCACACATATAGTTTGGACCCATGGACTTCATGACCCCACCTATGTTTGATGCTTCCAACATTCTTATTTGGAAGACTAAGATGTCCATTTACCTACAAACCCTAGGCTTGCATGTTTTCTTCGCCGCTACCAAGAAATGCTATCTTGGTAATAGCAATCATATAGGGGCCATTGCACAAGCCCTTGAGGCCATTAGAAGCACGCTTAACAAAGATTATCTTATGCTTGTTTCTAATCTTGAATCCACCTTTGCAGTGTAGAACAAGTTGACAACCACAATCACCTCCGAGCTTCAAGTACAAATCCAACGGAGGAATCTAGTGGAGAATCCGACTCACAATGCTTAATGGTCCAAGGGAATGACTCCCTTGAGGTACAATCGGAATCTCAACTAGATAGTTTTGATTATAGTTCTTCATGTGATGATCATATTGATGTCCATGCTTTAAATGAAGAACTTTCAATAGTTTATAAAAAATTAATTGAAAAATATAATTTGTTGAAAAAGAAGACTTTTGCTTTAAATAAAGGAAATGAAAAATTATCTTCTAAAATTGAGATTGTTTTGCAAGAGAAAGAGGAGATTTCTAATGATAGGGATTCATTGAAATCTAAGCTTGATCTTGTACTAAAAGAAAATAAATTTTTAAAATCTCAAAATGATTGTGAAACTCTTTTGAAGAAAAATAAAAATTTGTCTTCAAAAGTTGATTTTGTTTTTAAAGAGAATGTTGTTTTGAAAAATAAAATAATTTCTATTTCAAATGATCTAGATGCATGTTTAAAGAAAAATGAATTTTTGCAAAATAAGATTGATGCACATGTTTGCCATGCTAGTGTAGCTTCTTCATCTAGTATACCTATTGCATGTACCTCTTCTTCTAGGATTAATGATGATTTTTGTTTGTTGAAGAAGAGAGTGGATTGTTTGGGCTCCACCTTGAGCCAATGTGCCAAGAGCCATTCACGTTTGGAAACTTTATTTCGAAAGAAACAAGTTCCATCTATTATGCATGCACACCCCCCACGGCATACACATGCTCCTCACGGACACACCCATCACACTATGTATGCTCATGTGTACACTTGTACACATTGTGGACGTAAGGGCCACCTTGCTAAATTTTGTTATGATAGAATACATGTTTCAAATTTAGCAAATAATTTTGTTTGGGTTAGAGAAGGTGCTAACCCCCATGGACCCAAAAAGTTGTGGGTACCAAAGACCACCCCTCTTATTTATGATGTAGGTGTGGGCTCTCACATGACGTGAGAGTATCGGTACCTTGGAGTGGATGTGTTCCGAGCTTAAAGGAGATTATTTGGATGCATCACTTTCAAGGGAGGTTTGGTGGGAGGACCACCTTGGTTTGGAGAACTAGAGAGGTGCCTTCATCGGTTTTGGTATCCATCCCTAACACCTAATTATTGTTTACATGCTTTTCATGTTCATTATCTTTAGCATGATTTGATGTTTATAGATTATTATGTTAATGCCATGATTATTAGACTCTTGACATACATGTATAGTATTTGAGACACCCATGTTTAATATGGACTATTATTTTGTGTTCTCACCATTTGTTTAGCTATCATGTTTATCATAGGTTTAATAACATGTGGATTTTCATAATAATCATGTTTATGTTTTTCATGTTGATTTTATCTTGTTTTTATGCTTCATGATTTGATTACATGTTTAGATGTTAGTTTTCATTAGAACTAGTATATATATTTGTGCATATAGTGGGCCACAAATAAATCTATATATGTTTGTACTTGAATGCTTATTTGTTCCCATTAGATGTGTTAGTATAATCTAGTTTTGATGATCCATGCATTTTAAACTTGTATTCCTATTTTTGGATTTGTTTATGTTTATGTGTTTTCATTTCATGTATATGTCTATTTTTGTCAAACTTTAAGATATACATGTATACCCCTTGAGTCATTTGCTTTTCATGCAAATCTATACGTATGGACTCAATTGTATTTAGGGATATGTATGTATACTTTTTGTGTTGACAAATCATACATATACCTTGAAATGAAATTTGTTTTAATGGAAATTTAGTTTTTCCATGTGGTGTTTAACTTCATGTATATGTCTATTTTATCAAAATTATTGTTATACATATACATCCTTTGAGCCACGTGCCTTCATGCATATATCGTTGTGGACTCGTTGTGTTTGGATATGTATGTATACTCTAATTTGCATAGGACGTACATATACCTTGAAGTTTAAATAGTTTTTGATGATTTTCATGTTTTCATGTTTCAGGGAATATTGAGCTTATTGTCCATCTTTCATGATTATGATCTTCACATTATATTTGTACACTCAAATTTATTGTTTACTCATGTGTTTTGTTTTCATGAGTCATATTTATGCTTCATTGACTTGAGTGTTGACTATCATGTGGATTTCATGTTTCATGAAAAATAATTTTGTTTTATTCCTTACTTGAAGGATTTCGTACTAGTTTACAAATTTTTCTTATAACTAGTTGCGATATTCTTCATTTGGTAGAGTTTTTCAATCAAACCTTATTTTTTAAATCTATTTTTTTGAAAACCCCTACCAACTAAAGGGTGGTTGGATGGGAGATCATGCTCATGTATGCCTTATATAGTGAAAATCATTTTACACTTGAACATGATCGGGAGGATAGTTATATGATGTATACAGTTGATCATTATTGTTGTTTCAATTGGTATTATTGAAATTCTTTCAATTGGTATCAATTTTGACTTTTATTGTATACTCATATATTTTTATATATGTATGCTTGCATTTCAAAGAATATCAATTTCAATTGGTATCTATTTTTCATACATATATATGTTTGTGTTTATGCTAAGCTTGAGTTTTCAATTTTGTTTCAATTGAATAGTTTTCTATTGCTTTTCAATTGGTATCTCATTTCAAGCCTACGCATTGTTTTAGTTAGTATTTCATAAAGGGGGAGAAAATTTGTTTTTGTATTTCAATTGGTATTTGATTTCCACTCCCTTGCTTTATGAATAGAAAATATTGAATTTCCATTTTGGTATCATTTGCTTTTAATGAACAATTATTTCAATTGGTATCTAGATGTTGCTTTCATTTTTTTAATTGATATCAAGAGGCACTTCATTGACATATTTTTAATTGGTATCATATTTAAAGTCACCCCTTATTGACTTTGTTTTTGTTTTAGACAAAAAGGGGTCAAAACAATAAAAACAATGTTCTCATTTTTATTTTTTTTGTTTTTATTAACCCTTTTGTTGATTCGTTGTTTTCGAACAAAAAGGGGAGAAAATTTATTGATTTGGTTTTGCTTTTACCCTTTATTGATGATTGTTTCTTTGTAGTAAAAAGGGGGAGAAAATTTTGTTTTGTTTTGATTGTTTACCCCTTTGTTGATGATTGACAAAAAGGGGGAGAAAGATTATGAGTTTGATTGTGTTTTATATATGCATATTTATGATTTGCATATATTAAGTTTAATTTAGTTTAAGTTTAATTGGTATCTAGAACATGTTTTGTTTTTGACAATTTCATTGGTATCTAGAGCCTTTTATTGTTTATGCATATCTATGCATTCTTGTTTAAGAGCCTTCATTGCATATTTATGTTTATTTATTTTATGCATGAGTTAAGGGGGAGCTTCTTTGAAGCTTAACTTTAATCCATGCATGTATAACTCCATGAGTTTTGTCATCATCAAAAAGGGGGAGATTGTTGGCCCAGAGGCCTTCCACTCTAGTTTTGATGTTGATTAACTCATATAGTTATGTTTACTAATAATCTTGTGTTATTTAAGTTTCAGATCATTGACCAAGATATTAGTTAGTGTTTATCTTCAACAAGGAGTTTCGAAGCTTTTCACTTGGTGATTCCCGTGCCCGAGCATCAAGATCATACCTTTGCACTCGGTGGATCAGGTTTGGGATCGAGTCGGCTTGAAGATGGAAGATCATCAAGTAGACTTAGGTATCCTAGTTATAGTTTAATGTGTTTAGATCCATTTGTAAAGCTTAGTATAGTTGATATGCTCAAGTGCACAATACACACACGTTTTATGTTTTGATATTGGTTTTCATGAATAGATTGATCAAAACAAGTTTATTGGTTTATGTATAGTAGATTCATTCTATACATGCATGCTTAACTTTTAAACAAACTTATTTTGATATGCCTATTCATGAGTTTTAGGAAAATCAGATTTCCTATTGAGAAAAATACAAGTTTTGGTTTTTGGTAAAAATGTTAAAACACAAAATAGTTTCATATGCTTGATATTTGAGTTAAAAATTTTATCACAAGTTTATATATCAATGCAAAATGATAAAACTATTTTTGGAGATTTTTAGAAGAGATAAAAGATTTTTTAGAAATTATTTTAACCCCAATTTCTGTCCCAGAATTGTGGCTGACAGGCCAGGTCGGCCGACCGCACGGGTCGACCGCACCAAAGGACGGTCGACCCTTGCGGTCGACCGACGTGCACAAGCTTATGCACGTTTGGCAGACACAGGGACGGTCGGCCGGGCGGCCGACCGGACCAGAGAGCTCTGCTCTCTGTTTCTGGCGGTCGGCCGTGCGGTCGACCGAGATGGCCCAACGGTCATAATTATGACCGTTGGCGGTCGGCCGGCCGGCCGACCGCAGGCCTGTCAGGCTGACTGATCAGCCTAACGACTAGTTTTGTTTTGGGGCTATAAATACCCCATCTCTTGGGGTGTTTTGATAAGACTTTTGAAAAGAAAAATTTCAGAGTTTCTCTAGTGTTTAAAACAAGTTTTCAAAAGTGTTTTTGGGCTTTAAACTTCCAAATTGGTTTTTGTGTTTTAGGGTTTGGGAAAATCAAAGAAAATAGAAATTTGGGAGATTTGCTTTGTTCTTCAATTCTATCATTTACAAAGAGTTTTCCCAAGTGTTTTCTTTGAGTCTTTGTTTTCCAAACACCTAGTTTTTCCACTTGAGCTATATCTTCTATCCTAATCTATTTAGGATCTTTGTTTTGTGGAAAAGAGATTGGTTGAGGTTGATTGAGCCTCCAAGTTATAAACCCTCCTTGTACTTGTTGCATCCCTCTTTGGTAGAGGTTGATCGGAGTGGTATTGTTTGGATCCCTCTTCGGTAGAGGTGATTGTGTTTTCTCCCTCTATTGTGAGGTGGAGTTTGGTTGTTGGCTACGGGCCTTATCCCTCTTCAGTAGAGGTGGATTGTGGTTGTATTGCCTCGGTGGCATTGTAAGGTTGAGAGAGAAGTTCGGTACTCCTTTAGTGGATTAGAAATCCTTCTTGGTGAAGGCGGGGACGTAGAGCTACGGGCTCGAACCTCGAAACATATCTTTGTGTTTGCGTTTGATCCATTATCTCTAAACTCTCTCTTTATTTGTGTTGTGCATAGCATCATTCATTCATATCTTATTGCTTGCATTTGTGCCTTGCATATATTCATATTGCCTATTCATATTATATGCTTGGTTGTGTTTGTGTGCCTCACTTATACCTAACCACAAGAGCTTCATATAGCACCTCAACCCATATTTAGGGGAATCAAGAGGAGTTAGTCCAGAGCCCTTCACGGGGAATTCGGCTACACTTGTTGGTTGTATTAAGTGTGATTGCAATATTGTTTTAAGCTTCCGCATTTAGCGCATCTAGTTTCTAGATTAGCATTAACACCTATTTACCCCCCCTCTAGGTGTTTTTCAATTGGTATCAGAGCCTACGCTCCTGATACTTTAGGCTTAACATCCTAGGAGTGAGATCCTTTTTGATTGCTATTCTTGTTTGCATTTGCTTGTTTGCACACATATAGTTTGGACCCATGGACATCATGACCCCACCTATGTTTGATGCTTCCAACATTCTTATTTGGAAGACTAAGATGTCTATTTACCTACAAACCCTAGGCTTGCATGTTTTCTTTGCCGCTACCAAGAAATGCTATCTTGGTAATAGCAATCATATAGGGGCCAATACACAAGCCCTTGAGGCCTTTAGAAGCACGCTTAACAAAGATTATCTTATGATCGTTTCTAATCTTGATTCCGCCTTTGCAGTGTGGAACAAGTTGACAACCACAACCACCTCCGAGCTTCAAGTACAAATCCAACCGGAGGAATCTAGTGGAGAATCCGACTCACAATGCTTAATGGTCCAAGGGAATGATTCCCTTAAGGTACAATCGGAATCTCAACTAGATAGTTTTGATTCTAGTTCTTCATGTGATGATCATATTGATGCCCATGCTTTAAATGAAGAACTTTCAATAGTTTGTAAAAAATTAATTGAAAAATATAATTTGTTGAAAAAGAAGACTTTTCCTTTAAATAAAGAAAATGAAAAATTGTCTTCTAAAATTGAGATTGTTTTGCAAGAGAAAGAGGAGATTTCTAATGATAGGGATTCATTGAAATCTAAGCTTGATCTTGTACTAAAAGAAAATAAATTTTTAAAATCTCAAAATGATTGTGAAACTCTTTTGAAGAAAAATGAAAATTTGTCTTCAAAAGTTGATTTTGTTTTTAAAGAGAATGTTGTTTTGAAAAATTAAATAATTTCTATTTCAAATGATCTAGGTGCATGTTTAAAGAAAAATGATTTTTTACAAAATAAGATTGATGCACATGTTTGCCATGCTAGTGTAGCTTCTTCATCTAGTCTACCTATTGCATGTACCTCTTCTTCTAGGATTAATGATGATTTTTGTTTGTTGAAGAAGAGAGTGGATTGTTTGGGCTCTACCTTGAGCCAATGTGCCAAGAGCCATTCACGTTTGGAAACTTTATTTCGAAAGAAACAAGTTCCATCTATTATGCATACACACCCCCCACGGCATACACATGCTCCTCACGGACACACCCATCACACTATGTATGCTCATGTGTACACTTGTACACATTGTGGACGTAAGGGCCACCTTGCTAAATTTTGTTATGATAGAATACATGTTTCAAATTTAGCAAATAATTTTGTTTGGGTTAGAGAAGGTGCTAACCCCCATGGACCCAAAAAGTTATGGGTACCAAAGACCACCCCTCTTATTTATGATGTAGGTGTGGGCTCTCACATGACGTGAGAGTATCGGTACCTTGGAGTGGATGTGTTCCGAGCTTAAAGGAGATTATTTGGATGCATCACTTTCAAGAGAGGTTTGGTGGGAGGACCACCTTGGTTTGGAGAACTAGAGAGGTGCCTTCATCGGTTTTGGTATCCATCCCTAACTCCTAATTATTGTTTACATGCTTTTCATGTTCATTATCTTTAGCATGATTTGATGTTTATAGATTATTATGTTAATGCCATGATTATTAGTCTCTTGACATACATGTATAGTATTTGAGACACCCATGTTTAATATGGACTATTATTTTGTGTTCTCACCATTTGTTTAGCTATCATGTTTATCATAGGTTTAATAACATGTGGATTTTCATAATAATCATGTTTATATTTTTCATGTTGATTTTATCTTGTTTTTATGCTTCATGATTTGATTACATGTTTAGATGTTAGTTTTCATTAGAACTAGTATATATATTTGTGCATATAGTGGGCCACAAATAAATCTATATATGTTTGTGCTTGAATGCTTATTTGTTCCCATTAGATGTGCTAGTATAATCTAGTTTTGATGATCCATGCATTTTAAACTTGTATTCCTATTTTTGGATTTGTTTTATGTTTATGTGTTTTCATTTCATGTATATGTCTATTTTTGCCAAACTTTAAGATATACATGTATACCCCTTGAGTCATTTGCTTTTCTTGCAAATCTATACATATGAACTCAATTGTGTTTAGGGATATGTATGTATACTTTTTGTGTTGACAAATCATACATATATCTTGAAATGAAATTTGTTTTAATGGAAATTTAGTTTTTCCATTTGTTTATGTTTAACTTCATGTATATGTCTATTTTATCCAAATTATTGTTATACATATACATCCTTTGAGCCACGTGCCTTCATGCATATATCTTTGTGGACTCGTTGTGTTTGGATATGTATGTAAACTCTAATTTGCATAGGACATACATATACCTTGAAGTTTAAATAGTTTTTGATGATTTTCATGTTTTCATGTTTCAAGGAATATTGAGCTTATTTTCCATCTTTCATGATTATGATCTTCACATTATATTTGTACACTCACATTTATTGTTTACTCATGTGTTTTGTTTTCATGAGTCATATTTATGCTTCATTGACTTGAGTGTTGACTATCATGTGGATTTCATGTTTCATGAAAAATAATTTTGTTTTATTCCTTACTTGAAGGATTTCGTACTAGTTTACAAATTTTTCTTATAACTAGTTGCGATATTCTTCATTTGGTAGAGTTTTTCAAACAAACCTTATTTTTCAAATCTATTTTTTTGAAAACCCCTACCAACCAAATGGTGGTTGGATGGGAGATCATGCTCATGTATGCCTTATATAGTGAAAATCATTTTACACTTGAACATGATTGGGAGGATAGTTATATGATGTATACACTTGGTCATTATTGTTGTTTCAATTGGTATCATTGAAATTCTTTCAATTGGTATCAATTTTGACTTTTATTGTATACTCATATATTTTTATATATGTATGCTTGCATTTCAAAGAATATCAATTTCAATTGATATTTATTTTTCATACATATATATGTTTGTATTTATGCTAAGCTTGAGTTTTCAATTTTGTTTCAATTGATTAGTTTTCTATTGCTTTTCAATTGGTATCTCATTTCAAGCCTACGCATTGTTTTAGTTAGTATTTCATAAAGGGGGAGAAAATTTATTTTTGTATTTCAATTGGTATTTGATTTCCACTCCCTTGCTTTATAAATAGAAAATATTGAATTTCCATTTGGTATCATTTCCTTTTAATGAACAATTATTTCAATTGGTATCAACATGTTGCTTTCATTTTTTTAATTGATATCAAGAGGCACTTCATTGACATATTTTTAATTGGTATCATGTTTAAAGTCACCCCTTATTGACTTTGTTTTTGTTTTAGACAAAAAGGGGTCAAAACAATAAAAACAATGTTCTCATTTTTATTTTTTTTGTTTTTATTAACCCTTTTGTTGATTCGTTGTTTTCGAACAAAAAGGGGAGAAAAATTTATTGATTTGGTTTTGCTTTTACCCTTTATTGATGATTGTTTCTTTGTAGTAAAAGGGGGAGAAAATTTTGTTTTGTTTTGATTGTTTACCCCTTTGTTGATGATTGACAAAAAGGGGGAGAAAATTATGAGTTTGATTGTGTTTTATATATGCATATTTATAATTTGCATATATTAAGTTTAATTTAGTTTAAGTTTAATTGGTATCTAGAGCATGTTTTGTTTTTTGACAATTTCATTGGTATCTAGAGCCTTTTATTGTTTATGCATATCTATGCATTCTTGTTTAAGAGCCTTCATTGCATATTTATGTTTATTTGTTTTATGCATGAGTTAAGGGGGAGCTTCTTTGAAGCTTAACTTTAATCCATGCATATATAACTCCATAAGTTTTGTCATCATTAAAAGGGGGAGATTGTTGGCCCAGAGGCCTTCCACTCTAGTTTTGATGATGATTAACTCATGTAGTTATGTTTACTAATAATCTTGTGTTATTTAAGTTTCAGATCATTGACCAAGATATTAGTTGGTGTTTAGCTTCAACAAGGAGTTTCGAAGCTTTTCACTTGGTGATTCCCGTGCCCGAGCATCAAGATCATACCTTTGCACTCGGTGGATCAGGTTTGGGATCGAGTCGGCTTGAAGATGGAAGATCATCAAGTAGACTTAGGCATCCTAGTTATAGTTTAGTGTGTTTAGATCCATTTGTAAAGCTTAGTATAGTTGATATGCTCAAGTGCACAATACACACACGTTTTATGTTTTGATATTGGTTTTCATGAATAGATTGATCAAAACAAGTTTATTGGTTTATGTATAGTAGATTCATTCTATACATGCATGCTTAACTTTTAAACAAACTTATTTTGATATGCCTATTCATGAGTTTTAGGAAAATCAGATTTCCTATTGAGAAAAATACAAGTTTTAGTTTTTGGTAAAAATGTTAAAACACAAAAATAGTTTCATATGCTTGATATTTGAGTTAAAATTTTTATCACAAGTTTATATATCAATGCAAAATGATAAAACTATTTTTGGGGATTTTTAGAAGAGATAAAAGATTTTTTAGAAATTATTTTAACCCCAATTTCTGTCCCAGAATTGTGGCTGACAGGCCAGGTCGGCCGACCGCACGGGTCGACCGCACCAAAGGCCGGTCGACCCTTGCGGTCGACCGACGTGCACAAGCTTATGCACGTTTGGCAGACACAGGGACGGTCGGCCGGGCGGCCGACCGGACCAGAGAGCTCTGCTCTCTGTTTCTAGCGGTCGGCCGTGCGGTCGACCGAGATGGCCCAACGGTCATAATTATGACCATTGGCGTCGGCCGGCCGGCCGACCGCAGGCCTGTCAGGCTGACAGATCAGCCTAACGGCTAGTTTTGTTTTGGGGCTATAAATACCCCATCTCTTGGGGTGTTTTGATAAGACTTTTGAAAAGAAAATTTTCAGAGTTTCTCTAGTGTTTAAAACAAGTTTTCAAAAGTATTTTTGGACTTTAAACTTCCAAATTGGTTTTTGTGTTTTAGGGTTTAGGAAAATCAAAGAAAATAGAAATTTGGGAGATTTGTTTTGTTCTTCAATTCTATCATTTACAAAGAGTTTTCCCAAGTGTTTTCTTTGAGTCTTTATTTTTCAAACACCTTGTTTTTCTACTTGAGCTATATCTTCTATCCTAATCTATTTAGGATCTTTGTTTTGTGGAAAAGAGATTGGTTGAGGTTGATTGAGCCTTCAAGTTGTAAACCCTCCTTGTACTTGTTGTATCCCTCTTTGGTAGAGGTTGATCGGAGTGGTATTGTTTGAATCCCTCTTCGGTAGAGGTGATTGTGTTTGCTCCCTCTATTGTGAGGTGGAGTTTGGTTGTTGGCTACGGGCCTTATCCCTCTTCGGTAGAGGTGGATTATGGTTGTATTGCCTCCGTGGCATTGTAAGGTTGAGAGAGGAGTTCGGTACTCCTTTAGTGGATTAGAAATCCTTCTTGGTGAAGGCGGGGACGTAGAGCTAGGGGCTCGAACCTCGAAACATATCTTTGTGTTTGCGTTTGATCCATTATCTCTAAACTCTCTCTTTATTTGTGTTGTGCATAGCATCATTCATTCATATCTTATTGCTTGCATTTGTGCCTTGCATATATTCATATTGCCTATTCATATTATATGCTTGGTTGTGTTTGTGTACCTCACTTATACTTAACCACAAGAGCTTCATATAGCACCTCAACCCATATTTAGGGGAATCAAGAGGAGTTAGTCCAGAGCCCTTCACGGGGAATTCGGCTACACTTGTTAGTTGTATTAAGTGTGATTGCAATATTGTTTTAAGCATCCGCATTTAGCGCATCTAGTTTCTAGATTAGTATTAACACCTATTCACCTCCTCTAGGTGTTTTTCAAATAGGTATATGGCTAATCTAATGACAAATAATGCGGAATTAAAAACAAATTGCAACACACTTAGTGTAACCAAAGAGTGTAGCTGAATTTCCGGTGAAGGGCTCTGACTACCTCCTCTAAATTTCTCTAAATAAGAGTTGAGGTGCTATATGAAGCTCTCTTGGTTTAACACAAGGGAGGCACACAAACAACCAAGCATATATGATATGAACAATATGATGCAATGCAAGATAAATAAGAGAGAGAGAGAGAGTTTAGAGATAGTGGATCAAACACAAACACCAAGATATGTTTCGAGGTTCGAGCCACTGCTCTACGTCCCTGCCTTCACACAGAAGGATTTTCACTATATCGTTCACATAGGACTTCCCACACAGGGAACCTCTGTAAGTACACTTAGAGGGGGGATGAATAGGTGTATGGCTAATCTAATGACAAATAATGAGAAATTAAAACTTAATTGTAACACACTTAGTGTAAGTAAAGAGTGTAGCCGAATTCCCGGTGAAGGGCTCTGGACTATCTCCTCTAAATTCCTCTAAATAAGAGTTGAGGTGCTATGTAAAGCTCTCTTGGTTCAACACAAGTATGGCACACAATCAAACCCAAGCATATATATGATATGAACAATATGATGCAATGCATAATATAAGAGAGAGAGAGAGAGAGAGAGAGAGAGAAAGTAAGAGATAATGGATCAAGCACAACCACCAAGATATGTTTCGAGGTTCGAGCCACTGCTCTACATCCCTGCCTTCACACAGAAGGATTTCCACTATAGCGTCCATATAGGACTTCCCACATAGGGAACCGCCACTGAGGATTTGGGTAATACAACTTTGGAGTACACAACTCCTCTCTCAAACACCAACAACCTCTACACACAAGGCTAGGCACAAAGCCAACACAAAATCAACCTCTCACTAGAGGGATACCAACAAACTCAATCACCTCTACACTTAGAGGGATACCAACAACCTAATTGCGCAACCTCCTCTACACTTAAAGGGAAAGGCACAAAGCCAAAGCAAAGGAAAGGGTTTACAGCACTTGGTGGTTTCAACAAACCACAAACCAATTCTTTCTCACAAAAACAAGATCCTAATATTTAGGATAGATAGATAGCTCAAGTGTGAGAAATAAAAGTGTTTGAAAATTAAAACAATAAAGAAAAACACTTGAGAAAATCACAAGATAGATGTTGAAATAAAGATATAAAACCAATTCCCAAATATTCTCTTTTTCTTTGAATTTTTCAACACTTTAAAACAAATAAAGATTTATCTTTTAAACCCAAAAACTCTTTTAAAACTTATAGCTAAAACACTTCTAAAGATGAGAATTTTTGCTCTTAAAATTCTTGTATGAAACCAGCACAAATTGGGGGTATTTATAGCCCCGAACAATTCTGCTCGTTGGTAGGAAAGGGCAGAAATTCCCTTCTGGTCGACCGGCCAACGGTCATTTTTATGACCGTTGTGCCATCGGTCGACCGCCCGGTTGACCGGGCCTGGAACCAGATAGCAACGGCTCTCTGGCCGGTCGACCGCCCGGTCGATCGGAGCTGGATATAGAGAGCAGCAGCTCTGTGCCACCGGGGCCATTTCCAGAGAGCAGAGCTCTCTGGACGGTCGACCGCCCGGTCGACTGGCCCACCAGCCCAGGTTGGCGGCACGCTTATGCACGTCGGTCGATCGGACCGATCGACCGACTCTTGCAGCGGTCAACTGTCCGGTCGACCGGTAGAAGGCGTGGTCCAATTATTTAGGGATTAAAAACTTGGCTTTTTATTATCAAATAAATCCCATAAGATCACATAAATTTCACAAAAATATGTTCTTATAAGATCTTTGAAATACAAATATGTGTGACAAAAATTCAACACATATTATAAACAATTTGAACCATTTTTGTGATATTGAATTTAGGCTTAAATACAAAATCGGTATTTTCAAAAAACCAAACTTTGAAATGGAAATCCGATTTTTCTAAAACACATGTAAAAACTGAAAATCACCTAGAGGGGGGGGTGAATAGGTGATAATGCTAATCAAGGGCCAAATTAAAAATATGAAGCAATGAGCAACAAATATAGAGATGAATGCAAGTGAATGATGCAAGTCACAATCAATAGCAAGAAGTAATAGCAAGTAAAGTAAACCAATCGCAAACACAAGGATATGTTATCGAGGTTCGAGCACCCAGCTCTACTCCCCGCCTTCCCCAGAAGGATTCTAGCTACTTTCACTATCACAAAGATCAATTACAAATGGAGTACCCAACTCCTACAATTTCAGCACAATACAATTTCTAAGTAATCAAAAGATCACAAACTCTCTCTTTCAAATATCTCTTCCCTTACAAAGGTCCTTAGAGAATATTGAGAAGGAATGAAGCTCTTGTGTAAGTGAAGAAAGAAAATCAAATTCAGAGAGTATATCAAGAACACTTCTGAAAATGAATGAGAAATATCAGCACAAAAACAAGAAACAAGCTCTTTTGTAATATCCCAAACTTTTGAATTTTCTCTTGAAATAAATGTTGTAAAGAAACTCTCCCCAAACACCCCTATTTATAGGAGAGGGCTAGGGTTTAGGTTTAGGAATTAATTACTGAAGATTAGGAAGTAATTAGTTCCAAATATACCCTCCAACGGATATTTAAATTTCAAAAATCAAGTTAAAACAGAATTAAAAATATGCCCGTTTACTGTTCAACGGCCATATCGGTCGACTGGCCCGGTCGACCGATAGTTCAAAAATTTGACCGTTATGAACTATCGGTCGACTGGTACAGTCGACTGCTCCTGACTGAGACTTTGAAAAAAAACCGGTCGACTAACGGTAGCCAGCCGGTCGACCGAAAAGCTAAAGGTTGAACTATCGGTCGAAGGCCGGTAGCCCACCGGTCGACTGGTCAGATCCAGAGAGCAAACTAAAAACTTCGGTCGACTACCGGTAGCCTACCGGTCGACTGACAGACGTGCACACGGATTCGTGCACTCTGCCAGAACTCCGGTCGACTGGTGGTATATAGCCGGTCGACCGGCTCAGGTCAAAAATTGAAATACAAAGGGAATTTTGAGAGGAAAAATATTTTGATCAAAACTATTTTGAACATGAAATCAATATACAACATAAAAACAGATTTGTAGGAAGAAGAATTAGTGTTAAAATATTTTTGTATATTTTATAGGAAATAAACTTGGAAAAGGCATACGCGTGAAAACGTGTGTGTTTGAGCTTCAAACCTACTCTCTATTCTTTAACATGCTATAAAGCTATAAAATAAATCCTAAGGACCTCTGAAGCAATCTTTGAGCCATCCAATGCCTTGCAATTGCCTTCTCTTCTATGATCCTTCCTTGATGTGCAATTTGCCTTCATTGCTATGTGGAACTTAGAAGTTTTTGCAAAAGCGAAGCGAATGAGCTCTAAACATGGTACAAAACCTGAAATTCATCTAGATCAAAACATTAGTACCAAATAGCACTTATTTGGTTTGTTATCATCAAAACACAAAACAATGGAGAGTGTAACCTCTTGGGCCAACAATCTCCCCCTTTTTGATGATGACAAAACAAATAGGCTATTTACAAAAATATGGGGAGGAGAAAACTCCCCCTCAAATTATGCTATATTTAAACATTATAAATATGCTCTAAATACCAATAATTGAGATGATAAAAAGAAATGATGCACCAATTATTGAAATCAACAATACAATACAAATGAAACCTTAAAATTTGTACTTGATACCAAAAACACCAAAAATCAAAATTTGCTCCTTGATACCAATTTATACCAAAATCATAGAGATTAAAAAAAATATAAAATACCAAAATCATAGAGATTAAAAAAATATAAAAACTCATAAAACTCATAAATTCATATGGAACCAAGACCAAATGAACTTATTTTTGTACATGTAACTTATTCTCCCCCTTTTTGTCATACATCAAAAAGGGTTATGAAAAACATGTTTAATCAATAATACACATATTTAATTCTCCACAAATAAACGAAAATCTAGCAAAATCAAGTGGTTTTGTGAAAATATCGGCTAGTTGAAAATCGGTGGAAACATAATCAATATCAATATCACCTTTCTCAAAATGATCTCTAAGAAAGTGATATCTAATCTCAATGTGCTTGGTCTTACTATGTTGATTTGCATTTTTAGTTAAATGAATAGTACTAGTATTATCACAAAATATTTTAATATTTTTATAATGCAAATCATAGTCAAGGAGAGTATGTTTCATCCAAAGGACTTGTGCACAACAAGCCCCCGCGGCAACATACTCCGCCTCGGCGGTTGATAGAGCTACGGAATTTGCTTCCTAGAGGACCATGAAACAAGACAATTACCGAGAAATTGACATGTCCCACTAGTACTCTTTCTATCTACTCTACAACCCGCATAGTCGGCGTCCGAATAACTAGTCATAGAAAAATCTATAGTTTTCGGATACCAAAGACCTAATCCAATCGTTCCCTTAACATATCGAATAATGCGTTTTACGGCAATTAAATGAGATTCTTTGGGACACGATTGAAATCTAGCACAAAGACACACACTAAACATGATATCCGGCCTACTTGCCGTTAAATATAAAAGACTACCTATCATGCTTCTAAACAATTTAATATCAACATTTTTACCTTGTTCGTCCTTATCAAGCTTGGTTGTAGTTGCCATGGAGTGTTGCAAGTTTTAGCGTCTTCAAGTCCAAACCTCTTCACGAGTTCCTTTGCATATTTGGCTTGGCTAATGAAGTTCCCATCTTGCAATTGCTTGACTTGGAGTCCAAGGAAGAAATTGAGTTCACCCATGGAGGACATTTCAAATTCTTGTTGCATTACCTTTTCAAAATCCTTGCATAAAACTTCATTAGTAGAACCGAAAATTATATCATCAACATAAATTTGGACAATCAAAATATCATTATCAACATGCTTAGTGAATAGAGTAGTGTCTACTTTGCCTTTAATAAAATTGTTTGAAATTAGAAAACTTGAAAGCCTTTCATACCAAGCTCTTGGAGCTTGTTTCAAACCATATAAAGCCTTATCGAGTTTGAAAACAAAATCGGGATGAACATGATCAACAAAACCGGGAGGTTGAGCAACAAAAACTTCTTCATTTAGAAATCCATTTAAAAATGCACTTTTTACATCCATTTGAAAAAGTTTGAAATTTTTAAAAGATGCATAAGCTAGTGTTATCCGTATGGCTTCAAGCCGTGCTACGGGTGCAAAGGATTCCTCAAAGTCGATTCCCTCAACTTGAGTGTAACCTTGGGCCACTAACCTAGCTTTATTCCTAATGACATTTCCGGACTCATCCAACTTATTCCTAAAGATCCACTTAGTACCAATTATTGGTCTATCGTGGGGCTTAGGAACAAGGTGCCAAACTTGGTTGCGCTCAAATTGATTGAGTTCCTCTTGCATGGCAAGCAACCAATATGGGTCCGTCTTGGCTTCGAGAATGCCTTTGGGTTCAAAATGAGAAATGAAAGCAAAGTTACCACATAGGTCATGGAGTTTGGAGCGCGTTGTGACTCCTTTGGAGGCATCACCCAAGATGAGCTCCTTTGGATGATTTGTAGCATATCTCCAAGCTTTGGGAAGTGGTTGCGCACTTTCCTCATTATCCTTTTGAACTTCACCTAAAGGTTCTTGCTTTTCTTCTTGCGCCGGTGAGTCCTTCAAGGATAGTTTCTCCAAGCTTTCACCTAATGGTTCAAACTCTACAACATTCTCAACACACACATTAGATTCTTCAAACTTAACATGCATGGTTTCTTCAATAGTAAGTGAAGATCTAATGAAAACTCTATATGCTTTGCTAGTAGAGGAATATCCTACAAAGATAGCCTCATAAGCTTTAGCATCAAATTTACCCAAATTCTCTTTAGTGTTCAAAACAAAACATTTGCATCCAAAAACTTTGAAATAGGAAACATTTGGTTTTCTAAAATGATACATTTCAAAAGAAGTTTTCGAAGAATTTTTGCATAAATAAATACGATTCGATATATAGCATGCGGTGTTTACGGCCTCGGCCCATAAATATTGAGGGAGGTCGTATTCACTTATCATTGTCCTAGCCATCTCTTGAAGTGTTCTATTTTTCCTTTCTACAACTCCATTTTGTTGTGGAGTTCTAGGACAAGACATTTCATGCTTAATTCCCTTTTCATCACAATAAGTCATGAAGAGTTGGTTAACAAACTCACCACCTCTATCACTCCTTATTCTCAAAATCGGAAAACCTTTCTCTTTTTCAACTCTTTTTCTAAAAATCTTAAAGTGAGAAAAAGTTTGATCTTTATTTTGCAAAAAGAAAACCCAAGTAAATCGAGAGAAATCATCAACTAAAACAAATGCAAATCTACTTCCATTTAAGCTTTTAGTTTTAGTTGGTCCAAATAAATCCATATGAATTAATTCTAGAGGTCTAGTTGACATGATATCCTTGATTGGTTTAAAGGAAGACTTGGTTTGTTTCCCAAGTTGGCACGCACTACAAATGCGGTCTTTCTCAAAACTCAAGCAAGGAATACCCTTCACCAATTCCTTTGAATTAATTCTAGAAATATGTTCAAAAGATGCATGTCCTAATCTTCTATGCCAAAGCCATGAATTTTCATCAAAAGCATTTAAACACTTAGTAGAACACTCTACATTAAGCATGTCAATTATATAAACATTGTCATCACGAAAACCGGTCAAAATACAATCATTCGATTTAATATCAAAAATCTTACAAGAAGTATCATCAAAAACAACTTTAAGACCACGATCACAAAATTGACTAATACTAAGTAAATTATGCTTCAAACCATCAACTAAAACAACATTCTCTATAATAGGAGATGAACCAACTTGAATGTTACCTATACCAATTATCTTGCCTTTGGAATCATCCCCGAAGGTGACGGAGCCACCTTCCATGTACCTTGATAGGGTTGTGAAGTTGTTGATATCCCATGTCATGTGCCTTGAACAACCACTATCAAGGTACCACCGCTCCCTACGTCTTGGAGCCTTGGTGTGTACCTACATCAAACATTTTAGGACTTGATTTTGGTACCCACATTTTCTTGGGTCCATGAGGGTTAGAACCATTAACCCAAACAAGATTATTTGAGCTATGCAATTTATCATAACAAAATTTAGCTAAATGTCCATTTTTGCCACAATATGTACATCTATAAACTCTACCATATTTAAATGCATAATGGGTGTGTGTTTTGTGAGCATTGGCATTGTGAGCATGAAAAGATTTAGCATGAGAAGCATTAGAAGTATGAGCATGTGGAATCTTATCATGAGAAACTTTAGCATGAGATGTATGCTTTTTGGAAAATTTTTCTTCAAGTTTCTTTGTATTAAAAGCACAATCTTTTAAAACTTTTTCAAAATCACTCATTTTAGCTTTAAAAGAAGAAATTTCATTATTATCAACAATAGGAGTTTTACCCTTACAAGAAATCTTATAAGAATGAAATTCATTTTGAATGCAAATAAGATTAGAAGAAAGATCCTCTTTTTCTTGTGAAATCAAAGCAAGTTGAGATTTAAGAAAAGCAACTTCCTTTTGTAGTTTAAAACACTCCATTTTCTTGTTATCATAAGTTTCGGAAAGTTCTACAAAAGCATGCACTAGAACTTCCTTACTTAAATCATCATCATTATCATCTATAGATTCAAGAGTTTGAGGGGTTACCTTGGGTGTGTTTGCCATGAAACACATGTTTGCGGTGTCCGCCTTTTCTTCATCTTCGGACTCGCTTTCCGAATCCCAAGTGGCCTTGTAAGCCTTCTTTTCGTCTTGCTTTCTTGGCTTGAAGGAGGAAGTCATTTTCTTCTTGAATTCCGGGCAATCGGCCATGATGTGTCCGGGCTTGCGGCAATTGTAGCAAATGATCTTTCGCTCCTCTTTACCTTCAAACTTTCTCCGGAATTTTGCTTGTTCTTCCGGTACATCCTCTTGATGTTGCGCACGAGGAGGGAGAGCTCCTCATCTTCTTCTTCATCTTCATCTTCGTCTTCAATGGTGGAGGAAGAAGACTTGAAAGCGATAGACTTCTTCTTTGTTGGAGCCGCCTCTTCTCTTGCTTTCTTCTCCATCTCATAGGTTTTGAGGTTTCCTATGAGACTTATGATGTCCATCTCGTCTTTGTCGTTCAATTCCTTCAAGGTAGTAGACTTGATCTCCCAAGATGGAGGAAGAGCCCGTATCACCTTGCGTACCTTTTGGTCGTTGGAGATGATGTCACCTAATGAAGAAAGACCATTAGTGATTTTTGTGAAACGAGTAATCATGCAATCAATTGTTTCATCATCTAGCATCTTAAATGATTCATATTGAGACCGCAAGAGATCTACTTTGGCTCTCTTGACTTGTGAGGTCCCTTCATGCGTGACCAATAAGTGTTGCCACATCTCATAGGCGGATTGGCAATGAATAACACGTGTAAGGTCATCCTCATTCAAGGCGGTAAGAAGGGAGTTTTGGGCTTTTGAGTTAGCCTCATACATCTTAAAGTCAAGGTCGGTCCAAGTGCCCTCATCACCATCGGGTGCCTCATAGGGTTTGGTCAAGGATTTGGCAACTAAGCTACCTAGTGATTGCAAAATATAGTCATCCTAACCTTCCAAATAGGGAAATTAAGGCCATCAAATTTAGGTGGGGATTTAATGTTGTCGGCCATGTTTACTAGTGTATGAATGGATGAATGAAAATGTTGATTAGCAATATTTTAGGATCTCTCTAAGGATGTTAAGCCAAACCTAGAGTCCAAGCTCTGATACCAATTGAAAATCACCTAGAGGGGGGGGTGAATAGGTGATAATGCTAATCAAGGGCCAAATTAAAAATATGAAGCAATGAGCAACAAATATAGAGATGAATGCAAGTGAATGATGCAAGTCACAATCAATAGCAAGAAGTAATAGCAAGTAAAGTAAACCAATCGCAAACACAAGGATATGTTATCGAGGTTCGAGCACCCAGCTCTACTCCCCGCCTTCCCCAGAAGGATTCTAGCTACTTTCACTATCACAAAGATCAATTACAAATGGAGTACCCAACTCCTACAATTTCAGCACAATACAATTTCTAAGTAATCAAAAGATCACAAACTCTCTCTTTCAAATATCTCTTCCCTTACAAAGGTCCTTAGAGAATATTGAGAAGGAATGAAGCTCTTGTGTAAGTGAAGAAAGAAAATCAAATTCAGAGAGTATATCAAGAACACTTCTGAAAATGAATGAGAAATATCAGCACAAAAACAAGAAACAAGCTCTTTTGTAATATCCCAAACTTTTGAATTTTCTCTTGAAATAAATGTTGTAAAGAAACTCTCCCCAAACACCCCTATTTATAGGAGAGGGCTAGGGTTTAGGTTTAGGAATTAATTACTGAAGATTAGGAAGTAATTAGTTCCAAATATACCCTCCAACGGATATTTAAATTTCAAAAATCAAGTTAAAACAGAATTAAAAATATGCCCGTTTACTGTTCAACGGCCATATCGGTCGACTGGCCCGGTCGACCGATAGTTCAAAAATTTGACCGTTATGAACTATCGGTCGACTGGTACAGTCGACTGCTCCTGACTGAGACTTTGAAAAATAACCGGTCGACTAACGGTAGCCAGCCGGTCGACCGAAAAGCTAAAGGTTGAACTATCGGTCGAAGGCCGGTAGCCCACCGGTCGACTGGTCAGATCCAGAGAGCAAACTAAAAACTTCGGTCGACTACCGGTAGCCTACCGGTCGACTGACAGACGTGCACACGGATACGTGCACTCTGCCAGAACTCCGGTCGACTGGTGGTATATAGCCGGTCGACCGGCTCAGGTCAAAAATTGAAATACAAAGGGAATTTTGAGAGGAAAAATATTTTGATCAAAACTATTTTGAACATGAAATCAATATACAACATAAAAACAGATTTGTAGGAAGAAGAATTAGTGTTAAAATATTTTTGTATATTTTATAGGAAATAAACTTGGAAAAGGCATACGCGTGAAAACGTGTGTGTTTGAGCTTCAAACCTACTCTCTATTCTTTAACATGCTATAAAGCTATAAAATAAATCCTAAGGACCTCTGAAGCAATCTTTGAGCCATCCAATGCCTTGCAATTGCCTTCTCTTCTATGATCCTTCCTTGATGTGCAATTTGCCTTCATTGCTATGTGGAACTTAGAAGTTTTTGCAAAAGCGAAGCGAATGAGCTCTAAACATGGTACAAAACCTGAAATTCATCTAGATCAAAACATTAGTACCAAATAGCACTTATTTGGTTTGTTATCATCAAAACACAAAACAATGGAGAGTGTAACCTCTTGGGCCAACAAAAACATGATATTTAAACAACTTTGAAGCATATTGAATATGGATAGAATCTAATATACATATAAAGATTTATATCTATGTTTTTGACATGAAATCTGAAATCGGTTAAACTGAAAACCAAAAACCAATAAACTTAAAACTTGTGTGTATGTGAAATTGAGCATATCAAAACTATCTAATCTTTATAATGATCTAAACACAATCTTAAACTAAACAAACTGAGCTCTTCTTATAGAACTCCTTCTCCAAGTCAACTCGATCCAAAACACGATCCAAACGAGCTTGACTCCAACCGAGTACTAGATGCGATCTTGACGCTCGAGCTCTTGAATCAACAGTGAAAGCTCCAAAACTCCTTTGTTAAAGCTAATCACCTACTAATAAATTGATCAAATATCTGAAACTAAATATCACAAGATTATTAGTAAACTATAACTACATGAGTTAATCATCATCAAAACTAGAGTGAAGGGCCTCTGGGCCAACAATCTCCCCTTTTTTGATGATGACAAAACTCATGGAGTTATATATGCATGGATTAAAGTTAAGCTTCTTAGAAGCTCCCCCTTAACTCATGCATAGTAATAAACAATAGAGATATGCAATGAATGCTCAACATAAACATGCATAATAAACATGAAATGAAATAAACATGTTCTGATAGCAATTGCTCTTATACCAATTGTAAAAGTAAACAAACCAATTGCTCTTATATCAATTGTAAAAGAAAACAAATGCTCTTATACCAATTGTAAAACATGCAAAACAAATGCTCTTATACCAATTGTAAAAATAATGAAATAAACATGCTCTTGATATCAATTGTAAAAGTAAACAAAAAGTAAACGTGCATATAAACTCCAAACATATCTCTCCTCCTTTTTGTCAAATCATCAACAAAGGGGTACAAGATAAACTCAAAAGCAATTTTCTTCTTCTTCTTTTTTATGTGAAAACAAACAAACAAGCAATATAGATCAAAACATTATGAAATCAAATTGTGATACAAATAGAAAATGAGACAATGTATGTTATTGATACCAAATGAAATAAATATATATTGTAAATCTTGATACCAATTATAAATATTAGTACGAATTGAAAATACTTTATAATTTTGATACCAATTGTAAGAATATATATATATTGTAAGTATTATACCAAATGAAAGTAAAATCAAATTTTTAGGAAAAACATAACTTATTTCAATATAGATACCAATATAAAATGAAGCATAATACCAATTGAAAATATAAACCAACCTTTTTGGTCAAACACTAAAATCATTTTGCAATAAAGATACCAAATAGAGAATATATCAATTTAATATTCTTGATACCTATATTGAAAAATGTTACCATATCAAAAAAATATTATTCATTAGGAGCGTAGGATATCAATTGAAAAACAAGATATTATCATTTTTCAACATAAATAGTAGGAGTAAGATACCAATTGTAAACAAGACCGATTAAAAGGTAAAACATGAATTTTCTCCCCCTTTATGAAATACTAATGAAAACGATGCATAAGCTTGTGTGAGATACCAATTGAAAAAGAATTATCATTAAGGACTAAATCAAGATTAGCATAACTAAATTTATACTCTAAGATATAAAGATATAGTAAACACAATCAAATCATATATATATATATATATATATATATATATATATATATATATATATATATATATATATATATATATATTTTGTGTGTGTGTATGTATGTATGAAAATATAAATATCAATCTAAATTGATACATATATAGAAATAAATATGAGTATACAAAATAGATATCAATTGTAATACCAATTGAAAACACAATGAGGATCAAGTGTATAACTCATAAATATCTCTCTTTCATGTACATGTTTAAATAGATTTTCAATATGAGTATACAAGGCATGGTCGCCCATCCAACCACCCATCGATGGAAGGAGTTTTCAAAATTAGGATTTGAAAATAATTTTGACAAGTTTGAAAACTCTTTCAAAGAAAAAATATGCAACTAGTTTTATGATAAACTTGAAAACTTCTACGAAATCCTTCAAGTAAGGAATAAAATAATAATATATCCATGAAGATATGAAAATCACACAATCATCAACACTCAAAGTCTATATAGCATATATAATACTCATAAAACAAGGTCATGAGAAAAACATCAAGAAATGTGAGTGTACAAGAATGATGTGAAAAGCATAATCATGGGATTAGGCAATAAGGCTTAATGTGAAATTCCTTTATAAACATGAAAAACATGAAAATTTAGTTTTCATCAAAATAATACAACTTCAATGTATATGTATGTTTTGTCTAAACTAGAAGTATACATATATATCCCAAACACAATTGAGTCCATAAAGAAATTTTGCATGAAACGCAAATGACTCAAGGTTATACATGTATATCTTAAAGTTTTGACAAAATTAGCATATACATGAAGTTAAAATATATTATCATAAAAACATGTCCAAAAATAGGGAATACAAGTTGAAATGCATTAATCATCAAAACTAGGCTATACTAGTATATCTCATGAGTACAAATGAGCAATCAAGCACAAACATATAATAATCTATTTGTGGCTCACTAGTTGTACAAGTATATACAAAATTTTTAATGAAAGCTACATCTAAATATGTAATCAAAACATGAAGTGTAATAATTATAAGCCAAAACCAATGTGATCATTATGGCAAATGCACATGTTTTAGAACTAGGACATACACAATAGCTAAACTATGTGAGAACACAAAAATATAAGTCCATATAAATATGGGTGTATCTCAATTATTATGCATGTATGTCATAAGTCTAATCATCATGGCATTTAATGTAATAATCATGAAAACATGACATGCTAAAAAATCAATAATAT
This sequence comes from Agave tequilana, assembly GCA_038442645.1. Lineage (NCBI taxonomy): Eukaryota > Viridiplantae > Streptophyta > Magnoliopsida > Asparagales > Asparagaceae > Agave > Agave tequilana. The sequence goes on along the minus strand of JAVJIF010007461.1, from coordinate 77,642 downwards.
AAAAGCATGTAAATTAAAAGGGAGTTAGAGATCATTACCAAAACCATGTGGGCAAATCTCTAGGCTCCAAACCATGATGGTCCTTCCACCAAACTCCCCTTGAAAGTGATGTATCCAAAAAAGTCACCGTTTAGCTCGGAACGCATTCACATAAAGGCACCAATGCCCTCACGTCGAGTGAGAGCCCACACCTACATCAAATAAAATAGGAGTGGCTTTTGGTATCCATACCTTCTTGGGTCCATGGAGGTTAGCATCTTTCCTAACCCAAACAAATCTATTTGCAAAATTTGAATCATGTATCCTATCATAACAAAATTTTGCAAGGTGGCCCTTACGTCAACAATATGTACAAGTGTGCACATAAGCATACCCAATATCATGTGTGTGAATATGAGGAGCACGTGTATGGTGTGCATGCATATGTGAAATTTGTTTCTTTCGAAACTTAGATTCCAACCATGTGTGGTTCATGGCACATTGGCTCAAAGTAGAGCCAAAAATTCAACGCTCTTCTTTAACGTGGATATATTATTTTCAATAATGGAAGAAGAGGTGGAGCATGCAATAGGTATGCTAGATGATGAAGCTACACTAGCATGGCAAACATGAGTATCTAAATCATTTTTCAAAGAAGTATTTTCATTAGAAATCAAATCCAATTCCTTTGAAATAGAAATAAATTTGTTTTTCAAAGAATCATTTTCTTTTAAAACAAAAACAAGTTTTGAAGATAGAACTTCTTTTTCTTCAAAACTTCATCACAATCATTTTTACTTTTTTAAGATTTTGTTTTCATTTAGGGCAAGATCAAGTTGGGATTTCAATGAGTCCCTTTCATTAGAAATTTCAACTTTTTCTTGCAAAGCCAAATCAAGTTTTGAAAACAAATTCTTATTTTTTTCTTTTAGTTTAAAGCTTTTCTTTTTCAAACGATTATACTTATCTAACAATTTTTCACATACAATAGATAGTCCTTTATTTAATGCATCTGCATCAATATGATCATCACATGAAGAACTAGCACTATCATCTAGTTGAGTTTTCAAGTTTACCTCAAGGGAGTCATTTCCTTGCACTATATAGCAAGCTTGTTCAGATTCTCCACTAGATTTCTTCTCTACAATGTTTGACGTTTGTAGCTTTGGAGAGGTCAAGGTGTTCAACACTACAAAGGCGGAATCACAACGAGAAATCATACATAAATATTCTTTATTTAAAGTGCTCCTAAGTGCCTCAAGGGCTTGTGCATTGGCCTCTATATGCTTGCTATTATCAAGATAGGATTTCTTGGTAGCGGTAAGGAAACCATGCAAACCTAGGGTTTTGAGGTACATAGACATCCTAGCTTTCCAAACAACAACGTTGGAAGTATCATACATGGGAAGGGTCATCAAGTCCATGAGTGTGTGTAAACAATATAAGTATGCAAATGCAAATCTAGATTAGCAAATCAAGATCTCACTCCTAGGTGGTTAAACCTAATATCAGGAGCGTAGGCTCTGATACCACTTGTAAGTATACCTAGATGGGGGTGAATAGGTGTATGGTTAATCTAATGACAAATAGTGCAAAATTAAAACTTAATTGCAATACACTTAATGTAACCAAAGAGTGTAACCGAATTTCCGGTGAAGGGCCCTAGACTATCTCCTCTAAATTCCTCTAAATAAAAGTTGAGGTGCTATGTAAAGCTCTCTTATTTCAACACAAGTATGGCACACAATCAAACCCAAGCATATATATGATATGAACAATATGATGCAATGCACAATATAAGAGAGAGAGAGTAAGAGATAGTAGATCAAACACAAACACCAAGATATGTTTCGAGGTTCGAGCCACTGCTCTACGTCCCCGCCTTCACACAGAAGGATTTCCACTATAGCTTCCACACAATACTTCCAACACAGGGATGCTCCACTGAGGATTTGTGTAATGTAACTTTGGAGTACACAACTCCTCTCTCAAACACCAACAACCTCTACACACGAGGCTAGGTACACAAAGCCAACACAAGATCAACCTCTTACTAGAGGGATACCAACAAACTTAATCACCTCTATACCTAGAGGGATACCAACAACCCAATTGCACAACCTCCTCTACACTTAGAGGAAAAGGCACAAAGCCAAAGCAAAGGAAAGGGTTTACAACACTTGGTGGTTTCAACAAACCAAAAACCAATTCTTTCTCACAAAAACAAGATCCTAATAGATAAGATAGATAGATAGCTCAAGTGTGAGAAATAAAAGTGTTTGGAAATGAAAACAACAAAGAAAAACACTTGGGAAAATCACAAACTAGAGGGATTAGGCTCAAAGCCAAATAACCACAACCTCCTCTCACTAGAGGGTCAAGGCACTTAGCCAAACTCTAACCTCAATCACCTCTACGCTTAGAGGGATACCAACACAACCTCCACAATCACCTCTCACTAGAGGGATACCAACAAATAAAAGGAAGGTTACAACACTTGGTGGTTTCAACAACCACAAACCAATTTTCTCACTAAACAAGATCCTAATAGATAGGACAGATAGATAGCTCAAGTGTGAGAAATGAAAGTGTTTGGAAATGAAAACAACAAAGAAAAACACTTGAAAAAAAAATCATAAGATAGATGTTGAAATAAAGATCAAAAACCAATTCCCAAATACTCGCTTTTTCTTTGATTTTTCCAACACTTTAAAACAAATAAAGATTGATCTTTTAAACTCAAAAACTCTTTTAAAACTTGTAGCTAAAACACTTCTAAAGATGAAAAAATTTGCTCTTGAAATTCTTGTGTGAACAGCCCAAAGAAGTGGGTATTTATAGCCCAAAAATAAATCTGCCCGTTGGCAACAGCAAAGGGCAAATTTGCCCTTACGGTCGACCGCCCGGTCGATCGGCCAACGGTCATTTTTTTGACCGTTGAGCCACCGATCGGCCGCCCGGTCGACCGGGACTGGAAACAGAGAGCAGAAGCTCTATGCCGGTTGATCGGCCGGTCGACTAGGGCCATTTCCAGATAGCAGAGCTCTTTTGACAGTCGACCGCCCGGTCGACCGGCCCACCAGCCCAAGCTGGCGTGCACGTCTGTGCACGTCAGTCAGCGGTCGACCGTCCGATCGACCGGCAGAAGGCCAGGTCCAGTTTAAAGGGATTAAAAATGCTTGTCTTTTCATTATCAAATAAATCTCATAAAATCACATAAATTTCACAAAAATTGTTCTTCTAAGATCTTTGAAATACAAACATGTGTGACAAAAATTCAACACATATTATAAACTATTTAAACCATTTTTGTGATATGAAATTTTTCCTTAAATCAAATTGGTATTTTCCAAACTTAGATTTTTGAAATGAAAAACCGTTTTCTTCAAAACTCAAGTAAATACAAAAATATGATATTGAAACAACTTTGAAGCATATTGTATATGGATAAAATCCAATATATATTAAAGATATAATATCTATGTTTTTGACAAGAAATCCAATATCGGTCAAACTGAAATCTAAAAACTAATAAACTGAAAACTTGTGTGTGTATGTGAACTTGAGCATATCAAAACTATCTAATCTTTACACAAGATCTAAACTACTAAACTAAACAAACCGAGGTCTTCTTGTAGAACTCCTTCTCTAAGTCGACTCGATCCAAACGCGATCCAAACGAGCTTGACTCCAACCGAGTACTAGATGCGATCTTGACGCTCGAACTCTTGAATCAACATGTGAAAGCTCCAAAACTCCTTTATTGAAGCTAATCACCTACTAATATCTTGATCAAATATCTGAAACTAAATATCAAAAGATTATTAGTAAACTATAACTACATGAGTTAACCATCATCAAACTAGAGCGATAGGCCTCTGGGCCAACAATCTCCCCCTTTTTGATGATGACAAAACTCATGGAGTTATATATACATAGATTAAAGTTAAGCTTCATAGAACCTCTCCCTTAACTCATGCATAACAATAAACATAAAGATACACAATGAATGCTCAACACAGATATGCATAAATGAAGAATACTCATGCATATAAATATGTTCCGATACCAATTGCTCTTATACCAATTGTAAAGGAAAACAAATGCTCTTAACCAATTGTAAAACATGCAAAACAAATGCTCTTAAACCAATTGTAAAAGTAAACATGCATATATAAAGCTCCAAATTTCTCTCCCCCTTTTTGTCAACTCATCAACAAGGGGGCACAAAATAAACTCAAAAGAAATTTACTTCTTTTTGGCAAATCAAATAATAAAGTTATATATATATATATATATATATATATATATATATATATATATATATATATATATATATATGCGATATACATTCATGAAGAAGAGAGACGTAAAGTTAACTCCCCCTGCATAAATGCATTTATATGAAAAGAGATGACTAAACCCTAACCACATAAAGCATAATATACAATGTAAAAAAGGAGATGTGAAGCTCCTCCTACACACGTGTAAGACATAGAGATGAACGGTCAAGCTCCTCAATTGAGATACACTCAACACGAATCTATATATAGAGAAAATGTTAAGCTTCCCTTACATATATGCAATAAATATCCAAACATTATGAAACCAAATTATGTTACAAATGGAGAATGAAACATTATATGTTTTTAATACCAATTGAAACAATATATATTGTAAATCTTGATACCAATTGTAAATATTTGTACCAATTGAAAATATTTATAATTTTGATACCAATTGTAAGAATATATATATTGTAAGTATTGATACCAAAAGAAAGTAAAAACCAAATTTTAGGTAAACACAACTCATTTCAATATAGATACCAATTTAAAATGAAGAATGATACCAATTGAAAAACATAAACCAACCTTTGTGGTCAAATATTAAAATCATTTTGCAATAGAGATACCAAGTATAGAATAATACCAATTTAAAATTCTTGATACCAATATTGAAAATGTTAGCATATATCAATTAAAAATATTTTCATTAGGAGCGTAGGATTTCAATTGAAAAAACAAGCTATCAATTAAAAAAATATCATTTTCCAACATAAAGAGCGGGAATAAGATACCAATTGAAAATAAAAATGATTGAAAGTAAAACATGAAGTGTTCTCGCCCTTTATGAAATACAAATGCATAAGCTTGTAAAAGATACCAATTGAGAAATAATTATCATTAAGGACTAAATCAAGCTTAGCATAACAAAATTTATGCTCTAAGATATATAGATATAGTAAGCACAATCAAATCATATATATATATATGTATGAAAATGTAAATACCAATTGAAATTGATACTATTTGAAGTTTAAACCATACATATATAGAAAACATAAGAGTATACAAGATAAATATCAATTGTGATACCAATTGAAAACACAATGAGGATCAAGTGTATAACTCATACCTACCACCCTATTCAAGCACATGTTAAAATAATTTTCAATTTGAGCATACAAGGCATGGTCGCCCATCCAACCACCCTTCGATGGAAGGGGTTTTCAAAAATAGAATTTGAAAATAATTTTAACAAGTTTAAAAACTCTTTCAAAATGAAGAATATGAATTAATTTAAGATAATTTGAAATAACTAGTTATAGATTCTTCAAAAACATGAAACTAAATCATATATTTCATGAAATATACAATTTACACAAAATTGACACTCAAGATATATAAAGCTCAACAAGATACTCATAAAACAAAGTAATGAGTAAACCAAAAAAAATGTGAGTGTTCAAGAATCATGTGAAAAGCATAATGATGAAAATAGGCGATAAGGCTCAATATGAAATTCCTTCTCAAAAACATGAAAATCATCAAAATTTAATTTTCATTAAAACAATACAAACTTCAAGGTATATGTATGTTTTATCTATCCTAGAAGTATACATACATATCCCAAATACCATTGAGTCCATAATAGAATATTGCATGAAAAGTAAATGATTCAAGGGTATACATGTATATCTAATAGTTTTGGCAAAATTAATATATACATGAAGCTAAACATATGAAAATATGTACAAAAGGGAATACAAGTTTGAAATGTATGAATCATCAAAATAGGCTATAGTAGTACATCTAATGAGTACAAATGAGCAATCAAGTATAGACATATAAAAATCTATTTATGGCTCACTAGTTGTACAAGTATTGACACAAGTTTTAATGAAATCTACATCTACACAAGTAGTCAAAACATGAGGCATAAAACAAAACATAAATCAATATGATCATTAGGCTAAATGCACATGTTATTAGAACTAAGATATACACTATAGTTAAACTAAAGTGAGTACACAAAATAATGGTCCATATAAATATAGGTGTATCTGAAATACTACATATGCATATCACTAATCTAATTATCAGGAATTTAACATAATAATCATGAAACACTAAAACATGCTAAAAATCATCAATGAAAGCATACAAACTAAATAGGAGTTAGAGATCGTTACCAAAATCACGAGGGCAAATCTCTAGGCTCCAAACCATGGTGGTCCTCCCACCAAACTCTCCTTGAAAGTGATGCATCCAAAATTGTCACCGTTTAGCTCGGAACGTATTCACCTCAAGGCACCAATGCCCTCACGTCGAGTGAGAGCCCACACCTACATCAAATAAAATAGGAGTGACTTTTGGTACCCAAACTCTATTCGGTCCATGGGGTTAGCACCTTTCCTAACCCAAACAAATTTATTTGCAAAATTTACATTATGTATTCTATCATAATAAAACTTTGTAAGGTAGCCCTTACGTCCACAATGTGTATAAGTGTACACATGAGCATACATAGTGTTATCTGTATGAATGTGAGAAGCATGTGTATGCCGTGATTTGTGTGCATGCAAGTGAGGAGCATGTTTTTTGCGAAACATGGATTCCAACCGTGTATGGTTCATGACACATTGGCTCAAAGTAGAGCCCAAACAATCAACACTCTTCTTTAAAGTATTTATATCATTTTCAATAATAGTAGAAGAGGTGGAGCATACTATGATTACACTAGATGGTGAAGCTATACTAGCATGGCAAACATGAGAATCAATATCATTTTTCAAAGATTTATTTTCATTAGAAATTAAATTCAATTTCTTTTAAATAGAAATAATTTTGCTTTTCAAAGAAACATTTTCTTTTAAAACAAAAATAAGTTTTGAAGATAGAACTTCATTTTTCTTCAAAACTTCATCACAAGCATTTTTATTTTTCAAAATTTTGTTTTCATTTTGAGTAAGGTCAAGTTGGGATTTCAATGAGTCCCTTTCATTAAAATCTCATCCTTCTCTTGCAAAACCAAATCAAGTTTAGAAGATAAATTTTTATTTTCTTCTTTCATTTTAAAGGTTTTCTTTTTCAAGAGTTGGTATTTTTGTAGAAGGTTTTCACAAACAATGGATAGTTCTTCATTTAAAGCATCGACATCAACATAATCATCGCCGGAAGAACTAGCACTATCATCTAGTTGAGTTTTCAAATTTACCTCAAGGGAGTCATTCCCTTGGACCAGATAGAAATGTTGTTCGGATTCATCCTCACTAGATTTCTTCTCCACAATGGTTGGCATTTGAAGCTTTAGAGAGGTCAAGGTGTTCCACACTGCAAAGGCGGAATCACAATGAGAAACCATAGACAAATATTCTTTGCTAAGTGTGTACCTAAGTGCCTCTAGGGCTTGTGCATTGGCCTCTATGTGCTTACTATTACCAAGATAGGATTTCTTGGTAGCGGTAAGGAAAACATGCAAACTATGGCTTTTAAATAAGCACTGATCCTAATCTTCCATACATCGATGTTGGAGACATCAAACATAGGAGGGGTCATGAAATTCATGAGTGTAAACTATATGTGTGCAAATGTAAATGATAGATTAGCAAACCAAGATCTCACTCCTAGGTGGTTAAACCTAATATCAGGAGCGTAGGCTCTGATACCAATTGTAAGTACACCGAAAGGGGGGATGAATGGGTGTATGGCTAATCTAATGACAAATAATATGGAATTAAAAATAAATTGCAACACATTTGGTGTAACCAAAGAGTGTAGTCGAATTCCCGGTGAAGGGCTCTGAACTATCTCCTCTAAATTCCTCTAAATAAGAGTTGAGGTGCTATATGCAACTCTCTTGGTTTAACACAAGTGAGGCACACAAACAAACCAAGCATATAAGATATGAACAATATGATGCAATGCAAGGTAAATAAGAGAAAGTTTAGAGATAGTGGATCAAACGCAAACACCAAGAAATGTTTCGAGGTTCGAGCCACTGCTCTACGTCCCCGCCTTCACATAGAAGGATTTTCACTATATCGTCCATACAAGACTTCCCACACAGGAAACCTCCACTGAGGATTTGGGTAATACAACTTTGGAGTACACAACTCCTCAATCAAACAAATACAACATCTTCACAGGAGGCAAGGCACAACAAAGATCATCTCTATACTTAGAGGGATGGGCGCTTAACCAAACAATAATTAACCTCTCACTAGAGGGATTAGGCTCAAAGCCAAACAACCACAACCTCCTCTCACTAGAGGGTCAAGGCACTTAGCCAAACTCTAACCTCAATCACCTCTACGCTTAGAGGGATACCAACACAACCTCCACAATCACCTCTCACTAGAGGGATACCAACAAATAAAAGGAAGGTTATAACACTTGTTGATTTCAACAACCACAAACCAATTTTCTCACTAAACAAGATCCTGATAGATAGGATAGATAGATAGCTCAAGTGCGAGAAATGAAAGTGTTTGAAAATGAAAACAACAAAAAAAATACTTGGGAAAATCACAAGATAGATGTTGAAATAAAGATCAAAAACCAATACCCAAATACTCTCTTTTTCTTTGATTTTTCTAACACTTTAAAACAAACAAAGATTGATCTTTTAAACCCAAAAACTCTTTTAAAACTTGTAGCTAAAACACTTCTAAAGATGAGAAAATTTGCTCTTGAAATTCTTGTGTGAAATAGCTCAAAGAAGTGGGTATTTATAGCCCAAAAATAAATCTGCCCGTTGGTAGCAGCAAAGGGCAAATTTGCCCTTCCAGTCGACCGCCCGGTCGACCGACCAACAGTCATTTTTATGACCGTTAAGCCATTGGTCGACCGCCCAGTCGACCGGGACTGGATAAAGAGTGCAACAGCTCTCTGCCGGTTGACCGGTCGGTCGACCGGGGCCATTTCCAGAGAGCAGAGCTCTCTTGACGGTCGACCGCCCGGTCAACCGGCCCACCAGCCCAAGCTGGCGTGCACGTCTGTGCACGTCGGTCGACCGGACCTATCGACCGACTTCTGCAGCGGTCGACCAGCCGGTCGACCGGCAGAAGGCCAGGTCCAGTTTAAAGGGATTAAAAAGGCTTATCTTTTTATTATCAAATAAATCCAATAAAATCACATAAATTCCACAAAAATATGTTCTTCGAAGATCTTTGAAATACAAATATGTCTGATAAAAATTCAACACAATTATAAACTATTTGAACCATTTTTATGATCTGAAAATTTTGCCTTAAACCAAAATCGGTATTTTCCAAACTTAGATTTTTGAAATGAAAAACTATTTTCTTCAAAACTCATGTAAATACAAAAATATGATATTGAAATAACTTTGAAGCATATTGTATACGGATAGAATCCAATATACATTAAAGATATTATATCTAATTTTTGACAAGAAATCCAATATCGGTTAAACCGAAAACCAAAAACCAATAAACCGAAAACTTGTGTGTGTATGTGAACTTGAGCATATCAATACTATCTAATCTTTACATAGGATCTAAACTACTAAACTAAATAAATCGAGGTCTTCTTGTAGAACTCTTTCTCCAAGTCGACTTGATCCAAACGCGATCCAAACGAGCTTGACTCCAACCGAGTACTAGATGCGATCTTGACGCTCGAGCTCTTGAATCTACTTGTGAAGCTCCAAAACTCTTTTGTTGAAGCTAATCACCTACTAATATCTTGATCAAATATCTGAAACTAAATATCACAAGATTATAAGTAAACAATAACTACATGAGTTAATCATCATCAAAACTAGAGTGATAGGCCTCTGGGCCAACAATTCTGTGAATAGTAGGAATTCTAAACAAAAAGATGAATCATGAAGTTTTTTCTGCGTTTGAGCAATCGCCTTTCTTCTCAATGGGACCACAAAGTCGAGCATAAATCTTTCTCACTCTTCCAAGTCCTCTCCATTATCGTCACCATCATCACATGATACACATCAGAATCCATCTTCCCTTTTCACCTCTGTTTATTCTTCTTTTCCTTTTTTCCCTTGTCCTTTACTTCTACATTTTATCTTCATCTACTCACATATTTCTCTACATTTTTATTATCATTATGTTAGAATATAATATATTATTCACAACCTTCATTACAGCTTCAGAATTTTGGTGTAATGACAAGGACTTTAATATGGTATCAGAGCAACTCAGGTTCGATTACCACCGGACGCGTTAAAAAAAAGCGGATTTAAAAATAAAGAATATCGCTGCACAAAAGTGAGGTGTTGGTCCACATAAAAGGACGCTCGACCTCCAGGGATGTGTTAGAATATTAACATATTAACCTCACCGCAACTTCAAAATTTTGGTGTAGTGACAAGGACTTTAATACATTCAATTATTATCATCAATATCTCTTTCTACTTCCTCGTTCACCTTCTCTCTTCTTTATATTTTTCTTCTTCTCAAATAAGTAAACAACTGAACACCTAGGCAATGCTTCTCTCAAACAAAAATAATAAATTAATTTATTAATTGATAAAAGGGCAACATCCAGCCACTTTGAGTTTTCCAGGTCAAAGGGTCCTCCTCGATAACGATAATTGGCGTCAGGCAATATTCATTAACTTTAAAAGACAAATAGAGAGTTTAGAAAGTGGATTATTCTCAAATTCAAAAATTTTGCAACTAAAGATGATGGAAACACATAGAAGAGACAAAAATTGAATCTTCGAACATAAAAAGACTAAAGAAAACAAAGAATAACCAATAATTTGTAAAAGTGAACACAATAATGCTCTTACCAGAGTAGGAATGATAGCATCCCTCCTAGCTCTTGCCTTGCTGATTCTCATTTTTGTTTTATTTCCTGACCTTTCTTTGTTTTATTGGATTAGGCTTCTATAAAAAATTCATTTTCTTTAATTGAGTCATTCAATGTTTCCCATAAGTTTCAAAGGACAAATGGTGCACACTCATAATGGTATAGTATTATAGAAAATTCATAGAGAAAAGCACAACAATGGAAATACAGATAAGCAACCATAGAAATAATGATACACAAAAGGAATCATCAGTTAAGAAATGATATATTTGGCTCACGTCTTTGTCCTGGGCTTATTCCATCCACCTCATACTTGGGAAAGCTTCTCTCCACAAGTGTTCTCATCCTTGATTTATCACATCCTACACAGGATAGATCAGAGTCCAATGAGTACAAATAACATAACACAGAGAACAAGCCAAAGATAGAAGGAGAATAAAATTGTTGCTCTCCTTTTTGATTAAGGAAGAGAAATGGAATATAATTACAAAAGTAATTGGCTTATATGCTGCGAATATCTTGTTATAAAGAAGTTACTGGGTCATTTCCTGGGTAGATATAATTCCTTCAATTTTATTCTTAAGGGTGCTAGCTCTTAGCATAGAACACTAACTCATCGAAACAAGCAGAAGTATTATTGCTTCACAAACATTGACCCTTCTGTAACAAGCATTTAGTAATAAAAATTCTATCTAAAACAGTACCTTTTATCTAAAACATAATAGGACCTCTATATAAAAGGATAAATCAAGATCTCTCATCTTTCTTTGTTACATTGTTCTTTTTGCCGATGGAACTGAAATGGTGAAAGCCATGATGAATCCTGCACACTCTTCCGACTCCTCTCCATCATTGACAGCATCAGAATTATCCATATCAAACAATTCTTATCTCAATCGCATCCCTTTCAGATCGGGTTCAGATCCTGGCTCCTTCTAAATGCATTTCGTCAAACATGTGGCAAGCTTTTTCGATCCATGTGGGAGTGAAATCACCTAGAGGGGGGATGAATAGGCGATGGCTATATGAATTATGGCAATAATGCTGAATTAAAAATTCTACTTAACAATTAGCTCAACTAAAAAGGACTTGCAATATAAAAGACAATAAATAGTGCAAGAATTAAAGAGAGTTTGAGTTTAGAGAGAATTGAGCAAACGCAAACACGAGTATATGTTTTCGAGGTTCGAGCCACGCTCTACGTCCCCGCCTTCACACTTGAAGGATTTTCACTATTGTTGATCTCACTGGATCTCCAATACAAGGACACACTTGTCCTATCTCTCGTGATGCCGCAACACCACTTGGAGCACACTAACTCGCTTGAGGCCGATGCCTCTACAACTTCGCTCAAGAAGAAAGATGATCACACTTGATCACAAATAGCTCACTTAGCACAATCCTATAACCAAAATGTAGAAGTAGAACTTGGGATTGTGAAGTGCAAAAGACTAGAATGAAGTAGAGGGATTAGCTTCAAGTAGGTGTTTGGAAATTTTTGGCTTTGGAAATCTTTTCTAAAAAGGCTTTTGAAAACTTTGTAAATATCAAATGTAAATCTTGTCAAAATCTTGTGTCTAATCATGTTGAAATGACCCACTATTTATAGGGGATGAAAAACAGGGTAAGACAGCTAGAGAAATTCGTTGGGGTGAGATCCCAACAAAATTTGTCAGAAAATAGAGCTGTTGGAATCTGTCAGACTTTTCTGACAACTACCGGTCGACCCGGCGGTCGACCGTCAACGGTCATATTTCTGACCGTTGGGGAAAACGGTCGGCCGCCCGGTCGACCGAAACAAACAGTGACAAGTGCCCGGTCGACCCGAGCGGTCGGCCGACGTGCACACATGCACAGTTGTGCACGTCGGTCGACCCGGGCGGTCGACCGGCCTCTGTCAGATCTGATAAAACAGATTCTGCAGAAAACTAGGAAAGGGTTTTAGGTTCTGATCTTTTTGGTTTAAGGACTTTGTAAATAATGTTTTAGTCCTAATACACTTAAGAGTATGATCATAGATCAATACTCAAACATGTTAGATCATTTTGATAAAAATCCTTTAATAAAACTTGTTCCCTTTTTTTAAATGTTGGTTTTCCAAAACATGATATTTCTAAAAACTAATTTCCAACTTTGTTTTGACAAAACATTCTGAAATGAAGATTCCTTTTTTTTAAGCCATGAAGCAAACTAAGTGTGTGTGAGTGACAATCCCAAATAATCTACTTCTATCATCTAGGTTTTGACAAAATGTCTAAAAGGAAAAGTAAAATACAAATCTTTGGTAATGTCTTGATCCCGAAGCTTTCTACCGTGCTTGGCTTGGGAATGCAAATCTTTAGCGGCGTCCAAACTTGTGAGTCTTGATTGTGGAGCCGTCAAATCAACTTGTTTAACCTAAAATCCTTTTAAACAAGATTGTTAAACTCATAACTAAATATGGTTTGTTATCATCAAAATATTGGGCTAATGGCCTTTGGGCCAACAATCTCCCCCTTTTTTATGATGACAAAACATATATAGTTATTATAAATATTTTGGGTGGAGGCTTCAAGTGAAGCTCCCCCTCAACACATGCATATACAAAAATACATAAAGGTACTCAGGCATAGATAAGTGACACAAATAATAAAGCAATCATATACAAGTTCGTGCCAAAAATAACTCATGCCATAAAGGATAACACATGTTCATACATAGATAAAAGAAAAAAAACACATGTTCACAACACAAACATCAAATATCAGGTACATGTCCACAATACTAAAAATAACAAAAGATGTCCAACACAAAGATACAAAATACAAACACACAAATATAAGCCCAGAAATGAAATGTCTCTCCAGAAAGTCTCTCCCATCAATAACTCTCCCCCTTTTTGACATCATCAAATAAGGGAAAGTCACTCAGCACCATCATCTGAAAAACACCTAGAGGGGGGGTGAATAGGTGTTAGTGCTAATATAAAATACAAATGCAAAACTATGTGCGCTAAATGCGGAAGCTAATGCAAATCTTGCAACACACTTAGTACAATCAACAAGTGTAGCCGAATTCCCCGTGAAGGGCTCTGGATTATCTCCTCTTGATTCCCCTTGAATGGGTTGAGGCGCTATGTGAAGCTCTTGTTGATTAGGTACAAGTGAGGCACACACAAACAACCAAGCATATACAAGATATAGCAATATGAAATATACAAGGCACAGCACAAGCAAATAGATATGGCAATATGAATTATGCTCAACACAAGCAAATATGATTATGATGTTATGAATGATGCTTTGCACAAAATAAATGAGAGAGAGTTAGAGAGACAATGGATCAATCGCAAAGACCAAGATATGTTTCGAGGTTCGAGCACCTTGCTCTACATCCGCCTACACCACCGTGTAGGATTTCCAATCCACTATCTCCCACCGAGGGAACCTCTACCGAAGAGGATTTGTTACAACACTAGGAGTACCAAACTCCTCTCTCAAACAACCACCTCACAACCGAGGGGTAGGCCCGTAGCCAAATACAACAACGAACCAACATCTCTACCGAAGAGGGTTTACAACCAAATCTCCACCTCTCACTAGAGGGAGCAAACCAATCACCCGATCACCTCTACCTAAGAGGGATACAACAAGAATAAGGGTGTACAACAAGTGGTTCCAAAAACCACAAACTCAATCTCTCTTTTCTTTTCTCTTTTCTTTTCCACAAAAATAAGATCCTAAATAGATTAGGATAGGTGATAGCTCAAGTGTGGAAACTAGGTGTTTTTGGAAAACAAGCAACAAAGAAAAACACTTGGGAAAATCCTTGCAAAAGATATAGAGTGAAAACCAAGACAAATCTCCCAAATTCCTAGTTTCTTTGATTTTTCCAAAACCTAAAACAATAAAGATTAAGTCTTTTTAGCACAAAAACTATTTTGAAAACTTGTTTAAACACTAGAGAAACACAGAAATTTTTCTCCTTGAAAACCTTAGCCAAAATCCCAAAGAGATGGGGTTTATATAGGCCAAAACAGAAACTAGCCGTTAGAGCTGAGCTGGCAGCTCTGACAGGCAACGGTCGACCGGCCGGTCGACCGTCCAACGGTCATATTTTGACCCATTGGAGCTACCGGTCGACCGCCCGGTCGACCCAAACTAACAGAGAGCAGAGCTCTCTGCAGCGGTCGACCGTCCGGTCGACCCAAGCAAAAACAGAGAGCAGAGCTCTCGGCCCGGTCGACCGGTACGGTCGACCGTCCCAAGTCTGCCAAATGTGCACAGACCTGTGCACGTCCGGTCGACCGGCCCGGTCGACCGGACTTCAGCCAAGTCGACTAATCAGGTTAGTAGTCGACTGATTGAAGCCTGGAATAGATTTATGGGTCAGAAAAATAGTTAGAAATATTTTCTAGAAATCTTTTAACACTTCAAAAATTCTATAAAACTTGTTTTATCTTTTTGTATTGAAACATAAACAAGTGATAAAAATTTCAAGACATATATCAACATATCAATTCATTTTTGTGTCTCGCCAATTTTATCAAAAACCAAAACTTGTATTTTTATCAACTTGGTTTTTCAACACATGAATAGGGATATCAAAATAAGTTTGTTTAGCACGTTTAAACCATGTATGTATATCTAGAACATATCTAATATACATAGAAGTAAAGTAAACTTGTTTTGATCTACTATTCATGAAAACCAAATCCAAAACATAAAACGTGTGTGTTTGTGCACTTGAGCATATCAACTATTCTAAACTTTACAAATGGATCTAAAAACACTATCTAAACTAGGATACCTAAGTCTTTGAGTCATCAAGAAGACTTGCTCCCAAACGCGATCCACCGAGTGCAAAGGTATGATCTTTAAGCTTTGGCACCGGAATCACCATGATAAGCTTCTAAACACCTCTTGTTGAAGCTATCACCAAACTAATATCTTGGTTAATGATCTGAAACTTAAACAATACAAGATTATTAGTAAACATAACTACATGAGTTAATCATCATCAAAACTAGGGTGGAAGGCTTTTGGGCCAACAATCTCCCCCTTTTTGATGATGACAAAACTCATGGAGTTATATATGCATGGATTAAAGTAAAGCTTCAAGGAAGCTCCCCCTTAACTCATGCATAGCCAAATAAACATAATAATATGCAATGAAGGCTCTTAAAACATGATGCACAAATATGCATAAACAATAAAGGTTCTAGATACCAATGAAATATTTAAAGCAAAGCATGCTCTAGATACCAATTAACAAATAAACATTTTCTAGATGCTCTAGATACCAATAAACATACATTAAACTTAATATATGCAAAAACATAACTATGCATATATATAAAACTCACAAATAATTCTCCCCTTTTTGTCAATCATCAACAAAGGGGTAAACATTCAAAAACTATAAATAAAATGAGGGGTAAAAATTTTTCTCCCCCTTTTTGTGTCAATCAAAATAATGCAAACAATGGTCTCCCCCTTTTTGTCTAAAACAAAAACAAAATCAATAAGGGGTGACTACAAACATGATATCAATTAAAAATATATCAATGAAGCATCTAGATACCAAATGAAGATAAACAAAGATTAATAAATGTTATATGCTATATACATTCATGAAGAGGAAGACGCTAAGTTAGCTTCCCTACACATATGAGTTACATGAAGAAAGGAAGACACGCCCTAATTCACATAACACAAAATATGTAATGCATAAAAGGAGATGTGAAGCTCCCCCTACACACGTGTACCATATAAGGAAGAGTTGTCAAGCTCTTCAATACAAGATACACTCAACATGAATTTATACACATATAGGCAATGTAAAATAAATATGTTTTTCTTAAACAAAATTTTGAGATACCAATTTAAAACATTTAACATAAACATCTTGATATCATTAAGAGAAATGTGTTCTTTTAAACATATGATACCAATTTGAAACTATATTTTAACATAAAGCAAGGGAGTGGAAATCAAATACCAACTGAAAGACAACATCAAATTTTCTCCCCCTTTATGAAATACCAACTAAACATATGCATAAGCTTGTTATGATACCATTGAAAACAAATCAAACAATAGAAATTTTTCAAGCTTAGCATAAAGATATATATGTATGAAAGTTAGATACCAATTGACATTGATATTCTTGAAAGAGTAAGCATACATATACAAAACATATATGAGTATACAAAAAGATCAAAAATTGATACCAATTAAAAGTGTTCAATGATACCAATTGAATGAATAGGGTCAAGTGTATATCTCATATTATAACGAAGAATATGAACTAGTTAAAATGAAAAGTTTTGTTAACTAGTACGAAATCCTTCAAGCAAGGAATAAATACAAATCATTTTTCATAAAAATGAAATCCACATGATAATCAACACTCTAATCCAATTAAGCATAAAAATGTCTCATGAAAACAAACATGAGCAAATAATAAATGTGAGTGTACAAGTCAAGTATGGAGATCACAATCATGAAAATTTGTTCAATTAAGTTCAATTATTCCTTTAAACAAGAAAACTAAAAATTAATATTATTTAATCTTTAAGGCATATGTATGTCTAATACAAACCAAAGTATACATACATATCCAAGATACAAACGAGTCCACAAGGATATATGCATGAAGGCACGTGGCTCAAAAAGGATATTCATGTATATCTAATAGTTTGGACAAGGTAAACATATACATGAAGTTTAAATACCAATTCAAAGAAAACATGAAAAGCATGAAAAGTATGAAAATTTAGCTTTTCATTAAAACAATTTGATACCAATTCTTTTCAAGGTATATGTATGATTTGTCAACACAAGAAGTATACATACATATCCCTTAAACACACTTTGAGTCCATAATAGATATTTGCATGAAAGACAAATGACTCAAGGGGTATACATGTATATCTTCAAGTTTGACAAAATACACATATACATGAAATGAAAACTCATAATCATAAAACAAATACCAAAAATGGAATACAAGTTTAAAATGTATGAATCATCAAAACTAGACTATACTAGCACATCTAATGGGAACAAACAAGCATTCAATCCAAACATATATAGATTTGTTTGTAGCCCATCATATGTACAAATATAAATCCTAGTCTTAATGAAAACTAACATCTAAACATATATTCAAAACATGAAGTATCAAAACAGAAACGAATATTATTTTGCTATATAAAACAAGCAAAGATTCATCAAAAATTCTTTTATCAAACTTCTAGGTATATGTATGATTCATCCAAATTTAACAATATACATACATATCCCAACCGTAAACGAGTCTATTAAAAGTATTTTGCATGAAGGCAAAAGACTCATGGGTATACATGTATATTTATTAGGTTTGAATTCAAAATACATATACATGAAGTAAAAATATGAAAATAGGCATAGCAAGTATAAATGAAGGAATCATCAAAACTAGCTTATACATGTGCATATAGTGGGTACAAATGAGCATGAAGTGCAAACATATAAAAGTCAATTTGTTCTCACTATGTGTACATGCATACATGCAAGTTTTGATAAAATCTACCTCTAAACTAGTTTATACCACATAAAGCATAAACAACAAAAAAATCATCATGAGAAAACTAAAACATGATTACTATGTAAATTCACATGTATTAGATTCATGAAGTACATTATAGCTAAACAAAAGGTGAGAACACTAAATATGGGTTCATATAAGCAATTGTGTCTCAAATACTATACATGTATGTCAAGGATCTAATAAACATGGAATGAACATACTAATCCATAGACATCAAAAACATGCTATAAACATGAATATTGAAAGCATGTGAACAATAAATGAGGAGTTAGGATAGTTACCAAAACCGAAGAAGCAACTTTCCTTGTCTCCAAAACGTGGTGGTCCTCTCCACCAAATCTTCCCTTGAAAGTGATGCATCCAAATGATTTCCTTTAAGTCCGGAACGCATCCACTCCAAGGTGTCATCACTCTCACGTCATGTGAGAGCCCACACCTACATCAAAAATAATAGGAGGGGTGGTCTTTGGTACCCACATCTTGTTGGGTCCATGGGGTTAGTCCCTTCCCTAACCCAAACAAATTTCTTTGCTAAATTAGGAGTATGTAATCTATCATAGCAAAATTTAGCAAGGTGGCCCCTACGTCCACAATGTGTACATGTGTACACATGAGCATACATGTGTTGATGGTGTCCGTGTGGAGCATGTGTATGCCGTGGAGGGTGTGCATGCATAAAAGTTGGAACTTGTTTCTTACGAACCAAGGTTTCCAAGCGAGTATGGTTCTTAGCACATTGGCTCATAGTGGAGCCCAAACAATCCATTTTCTCCTTCAACATATTTATATCATTTTTAATCATAGAAGAAGTGGTACATGCATTAGGTAGACTAGATGAAACTACACTAGCATGGCAAACATGTGCATCAATTTTATTTTGTAAAATAACATTTTTCTTTAAACATATTTCTAAATCTTTAGAAATTGAAGCAATCTTAATTTTCAAAGAATCATTTTCTTTTAAAACAAAATCAACTTTTGAAGACAAATTTTCATTTTTCTTCAAAATAGCATGGCAATCATTTTTAGACTTCAAAAAGTTATTTTCTTTAAGTGCAAGATCAAGTTGAGATTTTAATGAATCCCTCTCATTAGCAATCTCCTCTTTCTCTTGCAAAACACAATCAAGTCTAGAATGCAAACATTTATTTTCTTTTTCAATTTCTAGACTTTCCTTTTTCAAAACTTTATATTTTTCTATTAATTTTTCACATACAATAGATAGTTCTTCACTTAAAGCATGGGGATCAAAATTATCACATGAAGAACTGGAGCAATCATCACTATCTAAGTAGGGTTCCGAATGTACCTCAAGGGAGTCATTCCCTTGGACCATGAAGCATTGTGAATCGGATTCTCCACTAGATTCCTCTTCTTGAATTTGCACTTGAAGCTCCGAGGTGGTAGTTGTTGTTGTCAATTTGTTCCACACTGCAAAGGCGGAATCAATGTTAGAAACACACATAAGATAATCTTTAGGTAATGTGCTTCTAATGGCCTCTAGGGCTTGTGCATTGGCCCCTATATGATTGCGATCACTAAGGAAGGATTCCTTGGTAATAGCAAGATAAACTTTATGACCTAGGGTTTGTAAATAAACGGTCATCCTAATCTTCCAAACATGAATGTTGGAAGGGTCATACATAGGTGGGGTCATGAAGGCCATGGAAAACTAAATGTGTGCAAACAAGCAAATGCAAACAATAGATTAGCAAGCAAATGGATCTCACTCCTAGGATGTTAAGTCTAAGTATCAAGAGCACTAGCTCTGATACCAATTGAAAACACCTAGAGGGGGGGTGAATAGGTGTTAGTGCTAATCTAAAATACAAATGCAAACTATGTGCGCTAAATGCGGAAGCTAATGCAAATCTTGCAACACACTTAGTACAATCAACAAGTGTAGCCGAATTCCCCGTGAAGGGCTTTGGACTATCTCCTCTTGATTCCCCTTGAATGGGTTGAGGCGCTATGTGAAGCTCTTGTTGATTAGGTACAAGTGAGGCACACACAAACAACCAAGCATATACAAGATATAGCAATATGAAATATACAAGGCACAACACAAGCAAATAGATATGGCAATATGAATTATGCTCAACACAAGCAAATATGATTATGATGTTATGAATGATGCTTTGCACAAAATAAATGAGAGAGAGTTAGAGAGACAATGGATCAATCGCAAAGACCAAGATATGTTTTGAGGTTCGAGCACCTTGCTCTACATCCCCGCCTACACCACCGTGTAGGATTTCCAATCCACTATCTCCCACCGAGGGAACCTCTACCGAAGAGGATTTGTTACAACACTAGGAGTACCAAACTCCTCTCTCAAACAACCACCTCACAACCGAGGGGTAGGCCCGTAGCCAAATACAACAACCAACCAACACCTCTACCGAAGAGGGTTTACAACCAAATCTCCACCTCTCACTAGAGGGAGCAAACCAATCACCCGATCACCTCTACCTAAGAGGGATACAACAAGAATAAGGGTGTACAACAAGTGGTTCCAAAAACCACAAACTCAATCTCTCTTTTCTTTTCTCTTTTCTTTTCCACAAAAAACAAGATCCTAAATAGATTAGGATAGGTGATAGCTCAAGTGTGGAAACTAGGTGTTTTTGAAAAACAAGCAACAAAGAAAAGCACTTGAGAAAATCCTTGCAAAAGATATAGAGTGAAAACCAAGACAAATCTCCCAAATTCCTATTTTCTTTGATTTTTCCAAAAACCTAAAACAATAAAGATTAAGTCTTTTTAGCACAAAAACTATTTTGAAAACTTGTTTAAACACTAGAGAAACACAGAAATTTTTCTCCTTGAAAACCTTAGCCAAAATCCCAAAGAGATGGGGTTTATATAGGCCAAAACAGAAACTAGCCGTTAGAGCTGAGCTGGCAGCTCTGACAGGCAACGGTCGACCGGCCGGTCGACCGTCCAACGGTCATATTTTGACTCGTTGGAGCTACCGGTCGACCGCCCGGTCGACCCAAACTAACAGAGAGCAGAGCTCTCTGCAGCGGTCGACCGTCCGGTCGACCCAAGCAAAAACAGAGAGCAGAGCTCTCGGCCCGGTCGACCGGTACGGTCGACCGTCCCAAGTCTGCCAAACGTGCACAGACCTGTGCACGTCCGGTCGACCGGCCCGGTCGACCGGACTTCAGCCAAGTCAACTAATCAGGTTAGTAGTCGACTGGTTAAAGCCTGGAACAGATTTATGGGTCAGAAAAACAGTTAGAAATATTTTCTAGAAATCTTTTAACACTTCAAAAATTCTATAAAACTTTTTTATCTTTTTGTATTGAAACATAAACAAGTGATAAAAATTTCAAGACATATATCAACATATCAATTCATTTTTGTGTCTTGCCAATTTTATCAAAAACCAAAACTTGTATTTTTATCAAACTTGGTTTTTCAACACATGAATAGGGATATCAAAATAAGTTTGTTTAGCACGTTTAAACCATGTATGTATATCTAGAAAATATCTAATATACATAGAAGTAAAGTAAACTTGTTTTGATCTACTATTCATGAAAACCAAATCCAAAACATAAAAACGTGTGTGTTTGTGCACTTGAGCATATCAACTATTCTAAACTTTACAAATGGATCTAAAAACACTATCTAAACTAGGATACCTAAGTCTTTGAGTCATCAAGAAGACTTGCTCCCAAACGCGATCCACCGAGTGCAAAGGTATGATCTTTAAGCTTTGGCACCAGAATCACCATGATAAGCTTCCAAACACCTCTTGTTGAAGCTATCACCAAACTAACATCTTGGTTAATGATCTGAAACTTAAACAATACAAGATTATTAGTAAACATAACTACATGAGTTAATCATCATCAAAACTAGGGTGGAAGGCCTTTGGGCCAACATCATCGTCCTCCTCATCATCGTCTTCCTCAGACGAGCTCTCCTCAGCATCACCCGCAGCCATCTGCTCATCACCATCATCATCGTCGCCGTCCTCCTCTGAATCCTCCTCCTCTGGATCGATAGCAGCAATAGCAGGCTCTGGAGCTGGAGGAGCAGAAGGGGTCCTAACAGGAAATGGAGGGCCGAAGGAGGAAGCGGTCGGGCATACGGTGTGGGATCTGGGCCTCGCATGTCGTACTTCAAGTAGATTGCCCCAAATTGCAAATCCATGTATCTCATGGAATCAGCAACATAGGACAAATCGTTTCGAAGTCCTTGATAGCGAGAATCCATCTCCTCGCGATATGCCATGTGCTCCGCTGAAATCTGGCTCAGTCGCTGATCAACCCAAGTCTGTTGATCCTGAAACTGAGCACGAAGCTCAGAGGAAATGAAAGTCTGGAAATCAAGGGGAAAGGAAGAACCTAGAGCTGAAGATGACGACCCTAGACCAAATGAAGGTCCTGGAACAGATGAAGTTCCTGGGACAGGAGGAACAGGCGGCTGTTGTGCAGCAGCACGACGAGTCGCAGCTTCCATCCTTTTCAGGAGGGTACTGTTCAGGTCAACAGATGGTTCAGAGGATCTCACGGAGGAAAAATCAAAGCCAAGTTGTCTCAGGAGGTAAGATATAAGCATCCCATAGGGCAAATGCCTCCCAGGGACATGAACATGGTCAGAAGTCATGTGAGTGATGATGAAACGGGGAATATTTATCTTAATGTCTTTAAGAAGGCAACAGGCAATTAAAGGTACTGGACCCCGAGCATGACTATATTCACCCGATTTTGGCATAATATTGTAGAACACAAATTTTACGAGGACTTGGGCGGTGAGAGTGAACTTGTTCACCTCCTCGTTCCTCACTAAACCGGGATTGTCATTCCCGTGGATCAAGGTGGACGCGGTGAGCGCAGACTCACCGGCCGGATAATCAAAATCATGAAGATCAAAAGAGTAAACATCAACTCCTCCACAGGAGAGATGAAGAAGTTCAGCAAATTGGTCTAGGGGGATATCAATGTCTCTCCCTAGAACTCTGGATCTAACATGATTACCTCAAAAGCAAGATTTGTATAGAAATAGGGTATTAGAGAGGTGTAGATTGGTTCTCTAATGGCCATAAATTGATCTAGTGAATTATTTCTCAATATTTGGGGAATATTGAGATGTTCAAAGTCTTTGAGGACTACACACCTCCCTGAAATGATAGATCTCCCCGAAAGGAGAATAAACCTATTTTCTGCAAGACTATTAACAAAAGGGGGTTTGGTTTTAGGGGTAGAAGATGATGGTACCACAGATTTCCCTTTATCACTTCTAGATCTTTTAGGCATGTTGAAATTTTGGTGAAAAATTGAGAGATCTAGGTTAAAATCAATTAAGGCTTGATCTAGACTAGTGAAACAAAAGATCTTGAATAAACTTAAGATGAACAAAGGAGAGAAAGCAAGATCTAGAGGAAAAAAATGAATTTTTACCTTGATTGAAGAGAGATCAAGAACCCAAAATCAAAAATCCCTGAAACTGAACGTAGATCAGTCCTGAAGATGATGATCCAGCGAAAATCCGAGTAAAAGAGCCTTGGATTTGAAGTGGTTTAGAGAGAGATGAGTGAAATAGGGTTTTTGAGAGAGAGGGAGAAAGGGGATCGGCTGAGAGAAGTGAGAGAGAGAGAGAAACGGGCTTAAATAAATGGGTAGTTGGCAGATTCTCGACGCACGGTCGACCGGTCCGGTCGACCGAAAAATCCCGAGAGCTCTGACAGCCTCAGCGGTCGACCGCACGGGTCGGCCGAGATTACTCGAGACCTCTGTCAGAGAAGCGGTCGACCGCACGGGTCGGCCGGCAACAGAGAAGAATGAAAATTTATTCTTTCCAGGCAAAGTCGGTCGACCGGAACTCAGAGCCGGTCGGCCGGCTTTGCCCAAAATCTGTCAGCAGCAAAAGACTAAAAAAAATTTAACAAATAATAAGCAGGTTATTTTAACATACCAAAATTTAACAACATGTTTTAAATCTTCATAAGTTATAACAAAATTTACACAAGATATTTTAACTTTTAATTTTCATACTAAAAACAAAGATTTAGAGATGTTGAAGCCGAATACCCGGTGAAGGGTTCTGAACTCCATCCTCGAGATTCTTCTTGAATGAGTTGAGGTGCGCAATTGCCATCTCTAAGGTATTTGCTTTAAATATGAATTTTAAAAAAATTTATTTTTAGTTTTGACAAAATGTGTATATAGGTATATGATCAAAACTAAACATGTGGACATTCAAAATATGTGACAAAAAAAACAAGACATCAAAAATTAGAGCAAGGCATATACACAATCATGATAGAGATGTAGGTTTACATTAACACATGTCAATGAAGCACAATAGTAAACTAACCATCCTATACATTTGTATATATAAACAAAAATAAACACTTTTAAATGGAGATGTTACCAAACCGAGGGCAATCTCCAAAATAGGTGCCTCCATGATAGCGATGCATACGCGATGTGATCTTTGAGCTTCGATGCATCCACCACCCGGGCACCGTCTCCCCCTAAGTCTTGGAGGATGAAGACTCACCTGTATCATTTAAGTTTGGTGGGTGTTTTGGTATCCATATCTTTTTGGGTCCTTTAGGATTAGTACCGGGGCGAACCCAAACATGTTTATTATTCATATTATGTTTAGTAAAACAAAATTTTTCTAAATGGCCTTTGCGGCCACAATGTGTGCAAACATAAATCCTACCACTACCATACATGTAAGCATGCTTGTGAGTGTGTGCATGTTTCCGTGCATGTGCATGGTGAGTGTGTTTCCCTTGGGTTACTCCTTTGGGAAACCTAGATGCAAACTTGTTTAAATCAAAAGCACATTTTTTAAGAGTTGAATCTAAAGCATCAACCCGTTTTTGTATTTCAACAAAATCATTTTTATTACATGAAGAAATAGAGGTTTTTCCTTTACAAGCAATTTTATAGTTTTCAAAGTCAATCTTTATTTTCTTAAAAGCCATAGACAAATCATTTTTCTCTTTTTCAATAGTGTTAATTTTGTCTTTTAAAGAATCATTTTCTCTTTTTAATTTCTTATTATGAGATTGAGAAATCTCATACCTATGTTGAAGTTCTTCAAAGAATTGGGCTAACTCATCCATAGTTTAATTCATCATCATCTATGGAGTTGTCGAGTGTTACCTTAGATGCATCGTCTCCATGTGCCATGAAACACATGTGTGCGGCGTCGTTCTCCTCTTCGGATTCTGACTCCGCATCGTCCCACGTGGCTACCATAGCCTTCTTCTTCTTTGGGCCGTTCTTGGAGGGGGTAGCTTGGAGAGCGGGGCAATCGGCAATGAGATGTCCGATCTTCTTGCAATGGAAGCAAGGACCGGGCTCCTCTCTTTTCCTTTCGAATCTTCCTTGAGGTTTCCCTCTTCGGAAGTTGCTTTGTCTCCCCTTCTTGTAGAACATCTTGCCCACCTTCTGGATGAGCATGGCAAAGTCCTCATCGCAATCTTCCGATGAGTCTTCCTCGTCATGGATGGTTGGAGTGGCTTTGAAGGCGAGTGCTTTCTTCTTTGGCGCCTCCCTTTCTTCTCTTACTTTCATCTCCATCTCATGTGTCTTGAGATTTTCGATGAAGCCGGAGAAGTCCATCTCCTCCCTATCGTTGAGCTCTTTGAGGGTTGCCTTTACTTCCCATGCTTTGGGAAGAGCTCTAATGACCTTCCTTATCTTTTGGTCATTATCAATTGCGTCACCTAAAGAAGACAAGGCATTAGTAATCTTGGTGAAACGCGTGAGCATGTCATCAATGCTCTCATTATCAAACATATAAAAATTCTCATATTGAGAACGCAACAAGTCAATCTTAGATCTTTTGACTTGTGACGTTCCCTCATGAGTCACAATTAAAATACTCCAAACTTCAAATGCGGATTTGCAATTTATGATGCGTGAGAGGTCATCTTCATTAAGGGCTTGTGTTAATGCATATTGTGCCCTAGCATTGGCCTCATAGTCCTTGGTGGTGTCCTCAGACCATGTTCTCTCATCGGTGAGAGGTTCTATAAATTCTTTTGTTATGGCCCTAGCAACCCTAACTCCTAAGGACTTAAGGAAGAGGTTCATCTTGACCTTCCAAATAGGGAAGTTCAAGCCATCAAATTTTGGTGGGGACTTGATGCTAGAAAAATCAATTGAAGCCGTGGATAATGAATATGATGCTCAACAAATGAAGAATGCAACAAATGATATAGCCAAATACAAGGATCTCCCTAAGGTGGTTAAACCAAATAGTAGGGTTAGGCTCTGATACCAATTGAAATCACCTAGAGGGGGGTGAATAGGTGATGGCTATATGAATTATGGCAATAATGCGGAATTAAAAATTCTACTTAACAATTAGCTCAACTAAAAAGGACTTGCAATATAAAAGACAATAAATAGTGCAAGAATTAAAGAGAGTTTGAGTTTAGAGAGAATTGAGCAAACGCAAACACGAGTATATGTTTCCGAGGTTCGAGCAACGCTCTACGTCCCCGCCTTCACACTTGAAGGATTTCCACTATTGTTGATCCCACTGGATCTCCAATACAAGGACACACTTGTCCTATCTCTCGTGATGCCGCAACACCACTTGGAGCACACTAGCTCGCTTGAGGCCGATGCCTCTACAACTTCGCTCAAGAAGAAAGATGATCACACTTGATCACAAATAGCTCACTTAGCACAATCCTATAACCAAAATGTAGAAGTAGAACTTGGGATTGTGAAGTGCAAAAGACTAGAGTGAAGTAGAGGGATTAGCTTCAAGTAGGTGTGAAAATTTTTGGCTTTGGAAATCTTTTCTAAAAAGGCTTTTGAAAACTTTGTAAATATCAAACGTAAATCTTGTCAAAATCTTGTGTCTAATCATGTTGAAATGACCCACTATTTATAGGGGATGAAAAACAGGGTAAGACAGCTAGAAAAATTCATTGGGGTGAGATCCCAACAAAATCTGTCAGAAAATAGAGCTGTTGGAATCTGTCAGACTTTTCTGACAACTACCGGTCGACCCGGCGGTCGACCGTCAACGGTCATATTTCTGACCGTTGGGGGAAAACGGTCGGCCGCCCGGTCGACCGAAACAAACAGTGACAAGTGCCCAGTCGACCCGAGCGGTCGGCCGACGTGCACACATGCACAGTTGTGCACGTCGGTCGACCCGGGCGGTCGACCGGCCTCTGTCAGATCTGATAAAACAGATTCTGCAGAAAACTGGGAAAGGGTTTTAGGTTCTGATCTTTTTGGTTTAAGGACTTTGTAAATAATGTTTTAGTCCTAATACACTTAAGAGTATGATCATAGATCAATACTCAAACATGTTAGATCATTTTGATAAAAAAATCCTTTAATAAAACTTGTTTCCTTTTTCTAAAAGCTGGTTTTCCAAAACATGATATTTCTAAAAACTAATTTCCAACTTTGTTTTGACAAAACATTCTGAAATGAAGATTCCTTTTTTTTTTAAGCCATGAAGTAAACTAAGTGTGTGTGAGTGACAATCCCAAATAATCTACTTCTATCATCTAGGTTTTGACAATATGTCTAAAAGGAAAAGTAAAATACAAATCTTTGGTAATGTCTTGATCCCGAAGCTTTCTACCGTGCTTGGCTTGGGAATGCAAATCTTTAGCGGCGTCCAAACTTGTAAGTCTTGATTGTGGAGCCGTCAAATCAACTTGTTTTAACCTGAAATCCTTTTAAACAAGATTGTTAAACTCATAACTAAATATGGTTTGTTATCATCAAAATATTGGGCTAATGGCCTTTGGGCCAACAAGGAGTAGTAGCAACACGCAAGAATTGGGGAGGGGATGCGA
Source organism: Agave tequilana (assembly GCA_038442645.1). Taxonomy (NCBI): domain Eukaryota; kingdom Viridiplantae; phylum Streptophyta; class Magnoliopsida; order Asparagales; family Asparagaceae; genus Agave; species Agave tequilana. The sequence goes on along the minus strand of JAVJIF010007461.1, from coordinate 49,202 downwards.
TTGAAGAAGGCTGGTGGGTCGCAAGATGGGTGTGATAAATAAGGATTATACATACTAATTCCTTTTCGGTCGTTTTGCCAGCATGAATTTCTTTTAGTTCCACTGCGCTCATCTAAAATCTCGTGAAATGCTTTGATATTTATGGTGTTACCAAAACTGGAAAGGCATCAAAAAAAAAATCCTAAACTATTATTGCAACAAAATATTACGTCTTATGGAAGTCATTTACGCAAACACCTTGAAGCTAAAATTTACCGGACCATCACAATGCAATTTTCTGAAACGTAATAGGCTTTTTGAACAGAAGGAGGCACCAAAAGATTTCTTCTTTGTTTGAGAAATTGTTTACTTCTTGACAGCAACCAAATTCATCATAGATCCTTCCCAATTTTCCAACTCTCCCTCATCATTACCATCATCAACATATACATGCAGATCCATCTCATTCTCCTCTTCAAACTAGGAATCAGATTACAATTGCTCATTCTCGTCGGCATTTGTCTATTTCTTATTTTCTTTGTTCCCCTTTACCTCCACATTTTATCTTCACATACTAATTGTATGTTTCTCAACATTTTTCCCCCTTATGTTATATTCATTCAGTTAATATCCTTTATATTCTCTCTAATTCCACAATCCATTAGTGCCATCCGTAATATTTTTGCTTCCTCGTGTTCACCTTCTCTCTTCTTTATATATTTTTCTTGTAAGCTCAAAAAATTATAATACTTAATTAATTAAATAGGGGCATTTCCTAGGCACTTTGAGGTTCTCAGGTCAAAGGATCCTCCTTGATAACCTTGAGTAACAATAAGCAAGAAATATGGAAATTAATACCTTGGAGAAGCAAAACATTGAAAAATTGAAGTTAAAAGAAAGAAAAAAAGAATATCAACAATTTGTAGAAGTAAACAAAATATGCTCTTAGCAAAGTAGACTACAAAAGATGAAAAAACAGTGCAACTAGCGAACATAATAAAATCTCAGATTCTTTCCCTCGCAAGACTATTCTATGTTTTGTTAGATAGGGCACCTATAAAATTTTCATTTTCGTTGTTGAGTCACTCATTGTTTCTCATCTTTAAAGATGGAAAAAATGCATACAACTCATAATCTTATAGTGTTAGAAAATCCATAAATGAAAAACACGGCAACAGAAAAGACAGACAAAACACTCATAACATTAAATATATACAGTAAAGATAAATATCAACAAAACAAATGAATCATCCGTTAAGAAATGAACTGAGATATACGGCTCGGATCTTTGTAAGAATTTGCACTTTCAGTTGAGAAACTTCTCTCTGCCAGGTTTCTTATCCTTGATTTTCCTCATCCTTATACACTTCAGCTCCGAATCCGGGAGTAAATGCCATAATACAGAGAACAAGATGAAAATAGAATGAGAATGAAAATGTAGCTCACATTCTTGATTGCAGACAGAAAATGGAGCATGGTTCCAGAAACAACGGGCTTGTATGCTTCAAAATATCTGGTCACTGAGAAGTAACTGGGCCAACTTTGTGTGTGTGAATTTCTTGTAGCATATATAATTCCTTTAATTTTGAAGTTAAGGGTGTTAACATAGAGCACAAACTTAACTAAAACAAGCAGCATATCCCAAAGCAGAAGTGTTATGGCGCTACAAAAAGCATTATGCTTTCTAAGAGGCATTTAGACAAACACCTTGTAAGCTAAAACAGTTTTTTTTTTTTTGGTAAGAATCCTTCTATCTAAAACTTATTCTAAGTAAAACAATGCAAAACTCTTTAGAACATAAAAGAAATTTTCAAACCAAAAGGATAATTCAAAATGTTTCATCTTTCCCTTCATCATTGTCGTCGCCCTTCTTTCCAATGGAACCAAAATCTACCGTAAATCCTTCCTATGCTTCAGACTCCTCACTATTGTCATCATCACCCACATCAAACAACTCCGTCTCATTCTACTGCTCTTCGTAGTTGGACTCAGATTGCGAATCCTCATTGTCATGCACATTTCGTCGAACAGGTGGCAGGCTACGTTGGGCCATGCGAGCGTAGCAGCGAGGAGGCGAAACTGGGGTTCATGAGATTGAAGAGAGCTGGTGGGTGGGCAGATGGGAGCGATGGGAAAGGATAACAGCAGGCATTGAGATGGGCTGCTGTCTTCTTCTCAATACAGCGCGCGCTGCTGCTGCCATCGCTGCAAATAGACTGTTACGGTCTGGGTGCTATTGATAATTTTTCTTGGCAAAATTTAAATGCATATGCCATCCTAGAGAGAGATTATTCGAAAATAATAAAGTGGTAAGTAGAGCGAGTTATCTTTAATTTACGCTTAGAATCTTGAAAAGTCGGCAAAAGGATCTCTAACTAACTACAGTGGCTGTAAACGAATCGACGAAAGACTGAGGTAAAATGTAACATTTATTAATAAAAAAATAATTAACCTTTTTATTTATCGATCCATTGTTTCAAAAAAAAAAAAAAAAATTTTTTTGATGGACTGCATAAAAAGGCGACAAATTAAATTGTATAGAAAATAACTAAAATTCATAAACTTATTTGACATGAACCTGCAGCAGGAGCATGTCGTCTTGGTTGCTAGCCATGGGAGGAGACATTCTCTGTGGAATTTGTGAGAGCATTCGATGGCTGCGGCTTCTCCTCCCACTTCCAACTCTTCAAGACAAATCGAGCACGTCTTGCAACGCTCTGTGGGATCGATCATCAGAGTCTTCAATCTGTCAGTAGCAGCAGAAGAAGAAGCAGAAAAATGAAATTCATCTTCGAACTCGACTTCATCATCACCAGGCAAGAAATATACTTGTTCGACTCGTACATCATCATCAGGCAAAGCACGTCCCTCGAATTCATCATCATCATCGCAAGGGATGAGATACTCGACATCTTCGCTGTTTGAGAATTCAAACTCCTTATTAATTGACGAGAAAACATGGGCATCCATTTCGATTGATCGATTGATGGCCGCCTCTCTTTTCCTTCTCTTAATGAATTTAGGGCTCAATTTGTTCTCAAACAAAAAGAAATTTATGTCTCAATTGAATTATTTCGTTGCAACACGCAGCGGTGGGCTGCGTATATATAACGCAGAGACAGCTTGCTTGGCTGTCAATTAAGTGATAGGCAGTGTGATATTTTTCTATTTAAAACTTAGGATTTCAAATATATATGAGAGCTCAGTGTGCAAATTCTAAACCGATTCAAACTCTGAGAGTTTCATCCAGAAAAAGGAAACAAATATAACAAACAAACAGAATTTTTTTTTAAAAAAACCCCAAAATTAGCTGAGTGATTCTATATGAGATTTTACAATATTCCGCAGTCAGGACTAGACTTTATAACCACTCATGGGCAACAAAATAATTAAAAAAAAAATCGGCAGATGAAGAAACACAAACGAACTGAGTAAGAATTGAAATCGTTGTTTTAGAACTAAATGTGAAAAGAAAAATGCTTAACATGTAAAGAAATCTGCTTACATCTAAATAGCAGTAACAGTAACTTTAACATCTTTCATGGTTGGAACAAAAAAGTTGTGTCAGAAAAATACAATCCAGGAAGAAAACAAATCTGTCGACCTATTCTGTTTCAACCTCTCATCTCGGTATTCAAAAACAGGCAGCAACAGAAACAGCCAACAACCTCTCATGCTCTTACACTGGCACCGATTCAGTTATTACTTTGTTTCATCCGAATTCACAAACGCAAGCCAGTTCTCACCCTCGACTCCATTGCTACCTGCAGGCAAGCCCCAGATACTCATGGTTTCATTCTCTTTCAATTTACTACTGCTGAGAAAACTTGTATAACCCACGCCCATGAAACGATAAGTGTGGGAGCTGTGTAGGTACTTGAGGATCAGGTCGTGCTTGTTGCCCTTCTTGTCCAAAACCTTCACGGGCACTGCATTTATACGAGATTGTTCCGCAAGCCGCTGAAGAGGCTGCGTAGCCTTCTCGATGTCAGATTGGGTAAGCTGGAAACGATGTTGCTCCGGTTTGGCATCAGACCGAGTGACCCTCTTGCTCAGGTACAACTCAGGACGAGTCACACCCATATGAAAGGCTACCTCCAGCCATCCTCCTCTCTCTGCCGCCTCTGGGGAAGGCAACCTTTTGTGCTGGCTCCCGTTGTCGGACAAATCCCCAACCTTCTGCTTCCCTTTCTTCAGATACACTTCTCTTTGACGATTTTCTTCTTCTTGTTGTTTCTCTTGAGAAGACGATTCTGTAATTCTCAGTTTGGTATTTGCTATTGATTCATCTGCAATCTCCTCTGTTGCCTTTCGCTTCTTGCTGTGTAAGAAGCGCTCTTCGGTAGTGCTGCTGCCATGACAGAAGCTGCCAAGGCTATTCTGGCTCCTCTTTACCTTTAACGTCTTTTCCGTACCCTCAGAACACGATGAAGTGCCTGGGATCGACAAACTAAGCCACTTCTCCCTGTTTGATCCCCTTGCTATCTCAAATAACATCTCGCACTTTCTCAGACCTTGAAGCCTCAGCTTCTCCCGTTCTGGAGAGCCCATGCTATTGCCGCTGCGACAACTGCTCTCGCTTGCATGATTCCCCTTCTTCGGCTCCATCTTTTGTTCATCATAAGGAGAAGAGGATGAACCTGGGATTGATAGGCTAATAAACTTCTCCTCAGTCGATCCCCTTGCCCTCGCCAAAGTTATCTCCCACTTCTTCAATGCTGAGAGCCTCTTCCTCTCTTGTTCTTGTGAGTCGAGGTTGTTGATGCTGCCGCTGCACTCTCGTTGTGGATTTGATGTATAATCAGACTTTTTTCCTTCGCCGACTTCGTAACAAGACGAGCTCAAGCCTAGAGTGGTTGACAGGCTCAGCCAATCTCTATCGGCAAGCGTCTTCATAATCTCAATGGACTCATCAGTGTCCAGTTTATGAAAGAAGGAAGAAAAGACTTTGTTGCTTTTAACAGAGAGAAACACGACACAACTATTTTTGAGGGTAATTTTAGGTTTTTGTTTACAATATATAGGAAAAGGTGTTTCTTATATCTTCTCCAATTAGGAAACGGATTGCAGCTGTAAGTGTTATAACAGAGTAATATGACTCCAATCAGAAATCAAATTCAGTAGCAACTCAAAGTGTTATAACAGAAAAACTGTCTCCTATTAGGAAACAGTAAATACAAAGCAAAATTAGGAAATCTAACCAATCGGAAAGTTTCCTAATGGGGAACCTGTTTACAATCAGGCTCTAACCCTAGACTCTCTTACGTTACACTTCTACCGCCAAGGACTTTGCTCAGTTCTTGTAGCTGTTGATGAGGATGATGAAGTTATTTCTTTCCCTGTCTGATGTGGGACTACTACTCTGGATTTCTTCTTCTTTTTCTTCCGAGGCTCATCTTTACCTTGCTCTGTTTCACTCCCGCTTTGCTCCTCCTATACTTCTTTTTTCTCCTTGTCATCTCTGACTGCTACTACTTTGCAAGGCTGGCTCGATACTTCACCAATCCATAACGCTAATGATTGCTTCTTGGGCTGCTTCTTCCCCATTTCAAATCAATGCCCTGCTTAAAAGAACTCGAAATCAACACTAAAAAAGGATAGTAGGAAGAAAAAAAAAATCACCAAAAACTTGCTTTATTGCTTGAGGAACTAGTGTATCAAAGTGAAGGGAAAGCGAAATATAAAGGCTATGTTTCTCTTCCCTTGTAAAAGAAGAAAAGGCAGAGGGAGGTAGACTGCCGTTGTGGCCAACTTCCAGTGAACTCCTAAATGCATGATTTTGTTAGAAGAATAATAGTTTCTTGTAAAATTCTGAAAGCAGGACAAATTTGTGTCATTTGATCTGTTGTTAATGGAAATTATTAAAAGAAGAAAAAAAGATAGCCCTCTAAATAGCCGCCGTTGCAACCACATAGATTAGATTATCCAGTTATTAGGAGAAGTATCTCAGAGGAATCAATCGTATCAAGTCAGGGAGATGATGAGCAATTTATCAGAAAAAAAAGAAGAAAAAAGAGAGATTTCAAAAACCATAACCAAAAGTTTCATAGGCAGAGATGATTTTTCTAGAAGAATGTGATCATATCTACAATGAGATGTTCTACTTGTGTTCATCAACACTGTTTTCATGAGACGTCCAACATGAGAATTGGTGAATACTATTACTGATCAGAAAGTTCCAAAACTGACTCACTTCACTTAATATTAGAGGAGAAAAAAAATTCTCAACATCTGAATATTCACAACAAGGAAACTCTTCATGTTTGTAGATCATGGGATATAGCCAGAGAAATTTTGAGAAGTCATCTGAACCACTTATCAAAGAACTAAGGATTTTCATACCTTACATTTTATTAAATCCAAACAAGAAAAGATGTCAGTAGAAACTAAAATCAAAAGGCAGAGCACTTCTCTTTGACATTAAACAAGAACTACATAAGATGAAGTACCTTTCACAAAATTGAACACCGTAAAAAAAAAAAAAATGAATTCAAGTAAGAAGAAAAGAGTTGGGTTGGCCAAAGTGAGGATAGCACATTTCAAAGTGACCTTGAAGGGGCTTGATGTGACAGGAATGATATAGCACGTCATGACTAAGCACGATGGAGCTCCTTCTGAGTGCATGAATCCATGATATCAAATTCCCATGCATGAAATTCAATAAACAGCAATCTGATGCATGAGTAAATAGGCGAACGAAAAAACAATAAATGTAGGTATAATAGTATTGAACAATAGGTAATAAAGAATAATCATCATGTGTAAACCTTATATGTCTACAATGTTACTTTGAAACAAAAGATTACGTGCATCATGTGTCATGGGAAGTTGCACCAGTATTCATGCACATGTAGGATCAAATTCATTGTGCATAAGAGCAGCAAATGACTGTAGCATCAAAGGGCAAGTATGAATTTGCTCCACTAGAAGGACATGTGCCTTAATTTGGTCTTGAGAAGAGCAATAAAGAAACTAAAGAGTGAGACTAGATAGTGAGAAGAGGGGGAGAACAACGGGTTGTAGCCTAGAATGCCACGACCATGACTTGTATAGAAGGATAAACAAAATGGTAAAGGGTTTCAGGGAAAAGAAGAACCACAAGTATTCCACTGAATCCCATGGCCATGACAACGCCAACTGTAGTCGCCACCAGGAGCAAGAAGCACGGTCATGACAGAAATCATCAAATTATGAGGCCCTCGATTAGGTAGGTTAACTGGAGGATCGAAAAGCAACAAAACCCCACGGGAGTGTGCCTGAATAGAAGAATCTATGTATAGGGCATGAAGAGTCTCAAGACAAGACTCATGATTAACGAGTTCTAAACAGCCAAGAGAAATTGTTAATTAGGTTCAAAATTTTGGTTTCGTGCATAATTTTAGCACCACGTTGAAATAGGCAATTCAAAATTGTTAACAACCAAGAGAAATAAAAAGTATTAGTCCAATAAGGTTTACATGATATGCCTTCAATAGATTACATAAAAGGGAGTCATTATGGAAGCAGTGTGTTAGGCAGTGGTAAACAGGTACTCAACCTGAATCCATTTCTTAGGCTTGTGGCACAATAAATCTCAGCCCTCAAGAAATAACTTGCGAAAAACAAGAAAATGTAAGAAGCAATCCCTATGCAGACCAGTAGGCCATGTAACTTCTATACTCACTTTGCTAATAATTGTGCCACTTAGTGGAGATATGTAACAATCAGTTTATTGAAGTAGATGAGCAAATTTCGCTAAACCTATCAAAAACCTATGATAGAAACTCTTAGTTGATTTTTAGGAAGTTTATTCACAAAATACATTCAAGTCCCTCTGGTTAACTAGCAATGGATTCATCAACCCGCAGGTGATATACATACTTTGGAGAATCTCACATAAATCTGAACATCATCTTTGACACACGTTCTTGCATTTTTAGGAGTCCAACATCAAAGGCACTTGTCATCTTTATTCCTGACAATGTGGTTGATGTCAGTCAGGCATAAAGGAATAGGATGAGATATTCTTATATTGCTGATAAATTCAATTCCCCCTCCACTCTATAAAAGCTATTGCAGTTACATTCATCTTTAATTTCCTTATAATGTAAGGGAACTTACAAGATAAGTTCTTACCAAAAGCTTCCTTTCCCACAGATACTGTATTTATTCCTTCCTAGCCAGCGTATTGGCAGTATATCTGTTTCATGGGATGACAATTCCAACCCCTTCAATGAAATAATAAAAAAAAATCAATAAAAAGGTAATCTCATAATAAAAGTATGCACAATACACTCTTTGTTAGTATGTTGTTTGAGAAGTAAAGAAAAAAAAAAAGTTGATAAAGAAGCTAAACAAGTGTCAAACACAAGTGAATAAGTGTCTCATATAAGACATGGGTGAACAGGCCAAATTTTAATAAGAAACGGTTTTGCATAACATAACTAACTTGTAAGAGAAAGGATCTAAATGGTGAATGTCGGATACATGGCAGCCAAAGGGATCACATGTCGAAGAGGTTACATTGGGAGATATGTCGGGAAATTAAGTAAATAACATGCACCATGGTGGGTGAGATATAGGTGTGTGTGTGTGTGTGTCTTGTACATGGGTATAAAAAGTTTAATGTTAGTATACTAATTGTCATCAACCTAATGAAATTATAAAACTTAAGTTTAAAAGTGCTAATGATGTGAAACGGGCATGCATGTGTGTGAGAATCAGTAATAAAACACTCAATCACGCTTCACCAATATGAAACGATCATTGGTAGGAAAAAAAATTAAAACTAATAAAGCGGATAGATGTAACAAAATAGCATGCAAAAACAAATCTAATTCAATCAAGAATCAATTAAAGATAATATATTATGCGGCAAAAGATTCAATGATCAATATTAAAACTACTAAATTTAAAAACAAGCAGATACGCACAATCTCACATTTGATAGATAGCAGCTAGATAAAATATCAGAGATTAATTATCAGACTCAAAATAATCGATTAAGATAAGAACATACATACTAAGTATCAGTTTAAGCTCAGTGTCCTGAGATGACTATAGATGTGTATTACTCTCCTTCACGAACTCAACGGTTAAAATCGTGCGTGATTTGAACTCTGGATGAGAGAGATACGGCTTGAAAACAAATTTTAAACACTTAACAAGTCTTTTTTTACTGTAGCGAATCCAGCACTGTAGCGGCATTGTAGTAGTATTGTAGTGACACTGTAGCAGTACTATAGCAAGTTACCTGTAGTAGAGGTTCTTTTCTAGAATTTTATAGAATATATTAGAATTGAGATTGGAAGAAATTTGTGAAAAGAAGAACTAGAGTTTTTGAAGAAGAGAAAGAGATAAGGAAAGAGATAGGCTATCTAAGATTTCACACCACTAATCTAGAATTTCTCTAGAGCTTCACACACAAAGAGAGAGAGATTTGGGGGAGATCACAACTCGCACAAATTTGATGAGTTTTCTTCATAATAATTCTCATTGCATATTGCTTGATACAAGAGGCTTTTTATAGGCTTTTACAAAATTGAATCAACTCAAACTAAAACACCTATCAAAATAAAATTACAATTTCAACTTTTAGAAACTAAAATTTTTAATCAAAGTGAGATTACAACTATCAAAACGAAACTAAAAATAAAAAACTAGAAAATCGAATTCTATAGCTACTAGGAATCTGAAACAATGCATCTTCTCTACCGGTGACATATCATACACGAGGCTTGACATCTACATCAGTTACACAAAGGCATATTCATCTCACACAATAGAACAATCAGCATAATAAGGATTGAAACAAAGAGTATTTCAAGTAATAAAAATAAATAAATAAAAAAGAATCATGACACATATATTTCTTGTGCAAAATACGATTCTAGACACATGTCGGGTGATATGTCAGATGAAACCTACATGTTAGGAAATTGACTAAATAAAAGATATATCGACTTTTACTCGTGGCATTGATGACTCAAAACAACATATTGGCCGAAATGTCGAGACATGTTGGGGATACTTAAAACAGTGATAATGGATGCGAACAAGGGGCATTTAAAGAAATATATGATATTTTTCCTTGGCACAATCATGAACGTGAAACTGATAAACCTAACAAAATAATCAATAAGGTCACCAACACTAGGAGCGAAGCCAAGATTTATAATTTAGGAGGCTAAATATTAAAAACATAAATACAAATTTAAGACAACAAAACAAAAAATCAATTTATTGAAGTGCCACAAGAACACAGCCAATATGTATTAATAAATAGTCATGAAGGCCGCAAGGACATATGCGATGTGTAATAATAAATAGTTATGATCTTACTTGGGACTTCATAGCTATTCTGTCAACCTTACGTATAGTATGAGGAAGATATAAAATATAAAAATTTCTTTTATATCATGTATATAATAATGAAAGCTAATAAAAACTAACATAAGTTAGTTAATAATTCATATCTAAATTGTATTTATGAGTAGATTCTCAACTTAAGGGCCAAAAAAGAAAATTTGAAGTCATGACAATGTCAAAAGTATTGAAGAACAAATACTATATACAAGTCCAATAAAACAAATAGATTAAAAAATAAATAATAAGTAAATAAGATAAGATGAAAAAGAAGGAAAAATAGTAGAATTGAGAATTGAGAGACAGAGATAGTATTTTTATTTTGGAGGTTAAAATTCCCTGTTCGTTTTTTTTTTCTTTCATAGAGAAAGAAAGGCTTGTTAAGTTAGTTTTTTTCTTTGTTTTCGTACAGAAAGAAAGGAATTGCTGAGTGTAACGCTCCGATCCCGCGGGTACGGAGACGTTACTGCGACGTATATACGCAAGTCGAAAATACCCTCACGTATATACGCTAAGCATCAGTACAGGCAAGAATCAGAGTACAGAAGCACGTGGTGCATTATACATTCCAACATATGAGTACAATTACAAAGTTATCACCAGATGTGACACAATATTATAAGAATATTACATCATCAATAGGCGCAAATGCGAGAATACAAAGAGATGTACAAGTATGAATAATACAAATGGCGCTCACAAGTTTATAAAAGGAAAACTCGAGAGGCACCGGGGCTGGAAGGATAGGGCTTTAGACGGTCTGCTGGAGATCCACGCTACCGCTGCGCTTCTCAGGTCAGCAACTGGGAGAATCCACAAGCTCCAAACTCTGAGACCTGGACATGAGCATCCAGGGGAGTCGAACTCCCCAGCGAGTGGTGATGAGAATGCCAGATGGCGTGCTGAGATAAGCACATGTGTATCGATAAATTCAAGTCATAAATATGTATTGTAAACCGTGTCGTGAGCACAAGCATGCAGGAGCAAGTAGAGAGACAATAATTGATATCAAGCCGGGAACATGCATGATATAAAATGATAAGAGCAGGTAACGAGGCGATAAATAAAGTAGACAAGGCAACACCAGAAATCTTCTAAACTAACATAAAACTAATAAAACCGATAAAACCGAATAAAACTGATTACGAGCAAAACTGATCGTATAGACTTAGGTCACGGCTTAATGAGACTAGTACATCGAAGGAATAATCCAAATAAGGAAACCCTCATTTATATACCTTTACCCCATGTCACCGTAATCCGAGCGCATACAACCCGAGTTACAAAACAACACAACAAATTGTATATTAGCATCTTATTATAATGAGGGTCGTCTAAGTTGTAGGCTGCAGTATGCGTCCCATTCCACATACTTTCACTTACAACTTATAGAGCAAGTTATTTGAAAACTGATGAAGTTCAACGAACCATATTTAGGATGGGCCCCGTACATGCACGGGACAACGGTCCAAGAGTATCCGGCACTGAGCCGGAACGTACCGCTAGGCACCGGGACTTATTGTACGCCCGAATAGGAATAGAGTATCACAGATCCCATAGAAATAGGTTTAGGGCGTATGCATACTCGATAGGAATAAACAGGAGTAAGGTGCTAGCACACCCCCACGGAATCCCTGGTGGCCGCTAGGTGATCCCTCAAGTATGTGGCCATGCGTGACTCGATAAGATCACCATAAACATGACTATTCAGGACCCATCAGTTTTGTCCAAACCGGGTGCAAGTTGTCTTATTATAATTTAATATGTAATAATCAATTTATGGGAATAGCAGGAGGAGGACATGATCAGGAATTCTGGAGTATATGAGTACATGTATAACAGGAGTACATGTCATTGTATATAATATAGGATAACAGGTCACTGTATATAATACAAGATAACACGACAGGATTCCCTTAAATGTGATAATCACAAGTCAAGTATTAATATGATTGGAGGAAGGTGATAAGTCATGTTATAACAAGGAGCAAATGACAAGTAGTAGCATGTTAGGTGTCAGGCGGTAACACATCAGTTGTCAAGTGATACAGACAGGTGTATGTCAAGTGTTAATATAACAAGTATGTACATAGTAAGTGATAGGATAATAGTTTAGCACAATCAAGCACAGCTGAGTAAGTTGGAGATATGGACAGCAAACAGTGTTTAACATTAGAGCGCCTGGCGAGGTTACCGGAGCGACTCGGCTTAAAGTGCGAGTAGAAAATTCGGCATCATCTTGCCTAGACGAATCTAGTGGTAAAGTGCTGAGCACTAAATATGCCTACCAGGCGGAGCTGAAAGACCTGACGGTCTGAGCGCATTTCTCTTTCGAGGTAGTGGGCGAGGGCCCAGAGGCTAAAGTACGCTCGAGGTCTGAGCGCACTCTTGGTAGCTACCACGAAACCCACAAGGGTACAGGTCTAGAACCATTGGGTAGCCAGCCCGGGAGTGGGCAGAAACCCAGAGTCGATACGAGAGTACCTGCACGAGATGTTAGTACCACACGAGCATACATAGAAGCTGTAAGTACACTTAGAGGGGGGTGAATAGGTGTAAGGCTAATCTATGAAAATTATGCGAAATTAAAAACTTAATTGCAACACACTTAGTGTAACCAAAGAGTGTAGCCGAATTTCCGGTGAAGGGCTCTAGACTAACTCCTCTTGATTCCTCTGAATAAGAGTTGAGGTGCTATATGAAGCTCTCTTAGTTAAACACAAGTGAGGCACCCAAACAAACACAACCTAGCATATAAGAATGAATGAGCAATATGAATGATGCAAGGCACAATATAAATGAGAGAGAGTTAGAGAAAGTGGATCAATCGCAAACACCGAGATATGTTTCGAGGTTCGAGCACACAGCTCTACGTCCCCGCCTTCACACAGAAGGATTTCCACTAACTCGTCCACACAGGACTTCCCACACAGGGAAGCTCCACTGAGGATTTAGGCAAATACAATTTGGGAGTACACAACTCCTCTCTCAACCAAATACAACCTCTCACTAGAGGCAAGGTACAAAACAAATCACCTCTACACTTAGAATGTTAGGCACTTAGCCAAACAATGATCAACCTCACAAATGAGGGATAGGACTCAAAGCCACTCAAACACAATCACCTCACACTTGAGGGACTCCAACACAATCTCCACCTCTCACTAGAGGGAGCCAAACACCACTTCCACAATCACCTCACACTTGAGGCATATCAACACTATCACCTCTCACTAGAGGGATATCACAAAGATTGAAGATTTACAACTTGGTGGTCTATCTCAACCACAAACCAATTCTTTTCTCACTAAACAATGATCCTATAGATAGGATAGATGGATATGCTCAAGTATGAGAAATAAAAGTGTTTGGAAATGAAAACAACAAAGAAAAACACTTGGAAAAATCACAAGATGGATGTTGAAATAAAGATCAAAAACCAATCCCAAATACTCTCTTTTTCTTTGAATTTTCAACACTTTAAAATAAATAAAGATTGATCTTTTTGCTCTAAAAACTCTTTTGAAAACTTGTATTAAAACACTTTAGAAGATAGAAATTTTAGCTCTTAAAAATCTTGTTAAAAACCAACTCAATTGGGGGTATTTATAACCTCATTTCAAATCTGCCGTTGACAGCTGGAAAGGCATTTTTGCCCTTCCGGTCGACCGGCCAACGGTCAAATTTTTGACCGTTTCGCCTGTCGGTCGACCGCCCGATCGACCGGGACTGTATCCAGAGAGCAACGGCTCTCTAGCCGGTCGACCGAGCCGATACAGAGAGCAGAGCTCTCTACCGGTCCACCGGGTCGGTCGACTGGGGCCATTTTCAGAGAGCAGAGGCTCTCTGGCGGTCCACCGTTTCGGTCGACCGGCCCATCAGCCTGGCTGCGTGCACGCTCTGTGCACGTTAGTCGACCGGCCCGATCGACTGACCACTGCTACGGTCGACCGGTCCGGTCGACCGGTAGTCAGTCAGTCCAGCCAATTATAGGATGAAAAACTTGGGTATTTTATTATCAATTAAATCCCATAAAACAATATAAATTCTACAAAAATCAGTTCTTATTATATCTTTGAAATACAAACATGTGTGACAAAAATTCAACACATATTTCAAACTTTTTGAACCATTTTTGTGAATTGAAAATTTTACCTAAAACCAAAATCCGTATTTTCCAAAACTTAGATTTTTGAAATGGAAAACTGTTTTCTCCAAAACATATGTAAATACAAAAACATGATATTTAAACAACTTTGAAGCATATAGTATATGGATAGAATCCAATATACATGAAAGGTATTATATCTATATTTTTGACATTAAATCTAAAAATAAGTTTTGTTTAAATACCAAAACTCCAAACACATGAATAGTGTAAATATTGATAAGCCTATTCATGAAAATCAAGATCGATTAAACCGAAAACAAAAATATAAAACTTGTGTGTCTATTGTGAACTTGAGCATATCACACTATCTACCTTTACACAAGATCTAAACAAAAAACTAAACACAAACCGAAGCCTTCTTGTAGAACTCCGTCTCCAAGTCGACTCGATCCAAACGCGATCCAACGAGCTTGACTCCAACCGAGTGCTAGATGTGAACTTGACGCTCGAGCTCTTGAATCACCATGTGAAAACCCCAAAACACTTCTGTTGAAGCTAATCACCTACTAATATCTTGATCAAATATCTGAAATTAAATATCACAAAATTATTAGTAAACTATAACTACATTAGTTAATCATCATCAAAACTAGAGTAGAAGGCCTCTGGGCCAACAATCTCCCCCTTTTTGATGATGACAAAACTTATGGAGTTATATATGCATGGATTAAAGTTAAGCTTCAAAGAAGTTCCCCCTTAACTCATGCATAGCAATAAACATAATAGATATGCAATGAATGCTCAATATAAATATGCATAAACATGATATTTAATACTAATGAAGTAAATATGTTCTTGATACCAAATATTAAAATAAACATGTTCTTAAAAATGTTATTCTTAATACCAACAAAAGTTCTTGATACCAACAAAGCAATAACAATATGCTCTTGATACCAATATCAAAAAAATGCTCTTGATATCAATTGAAAGAAATATGAATATATAAAACATGATATCAATACCAATACCAACAAAAGATGCTTTTGATACTAATGATAAAGGATAACAAATCTAAACACATATGCATATAAAACTCCAAAATATCTCTCCCCCTTTTTGTCAATTCATCAACAAAGGGGTACAAGCAATAAAAAGCATAAATAACATTTTTCTCTTTTTGCATAAAGCAAAACAATATGATACCAATTGAAAAAAAAATATCAATTTAGCATGTAGGTATACATCAAAACATCAAGGTACCAATTTATGATACCAATAGAGAGATAAACTAAACCTTTCGAAGATACCAACAAAAATTTTGATACCAATAGAAAGATATAAACATATAGGTAATCTTGATACCAAATTTAAAAATTTGTACCAATTGAAAATATTTTACACTTTTGATACCAATTTGAAAAACATAAACCAATCCTTTATGATTAAACACTAAAGTCATTTAGCAATAAAGATACCAAATAAAAAATGCTATCAATTTAATATTCTTGATACCAATATTGAAAATGAAACATATATCCTATTGAAATTATTATTTATTATCAAATGAAAAGATTATTCATTAGAAGCGTAGGATACCAACTAAAAAAAAAATCAATATCATTTTTCAACATAAAGAGTGGGAGTAAAATACCAATAGTAAACAAAACCGATTGAAAGGTAAAATATGAATTCTCTCCCCCTTTATGAAATACCAATAAAAATGATGTATAAGCTTGTATAAGATACCAATTGAAAAAATAATGGTTATTAAGGAACTAAATCAAGCTTAGCATAATCAAAATTTGTGCTTAAAGATATAGATATATAGTAAGCACAATTAAAACACATATATATGTATAGAAAATTAAATACCAATCAAAATTGATACTATTTGAAATTGAAGCATACATATATAAAAAAATATATATATGAGTATACAAAATGAATGTCAATAGTGATACCAATTGAAAAGATACAATGATACCAATTGAAACTATAATGAGGATCAAGTGTATAACTCATACTCCCTACCGCCCATTCATGCACATGTTTAAATTGATTTTCAATTAACAGAATACAAGGCATGGTTGCCCTTTTCAAAAATAAGTTTGAAAATAGTTTTAGCACAATTGAAAACTCTACCAAAATGAGAATACGAACTAGTTTTATAAAAAACTTGAAAACTAGTACGCAATCCTTCAAGTAAGGAATAAAACAATAACATATCCATGAAACATGAAAATCACTCAACTAATGACACTAAAAAACATATAAAGCACATATAAGACTCATGAAAATAAAATCATGAGAAAACATCAATTAATATGAGTGTACAAGTTTTTGTGTGAAAGACATAGTCATGAAAATAGGCAATTAGTCTCAAATATGAAATCATCAAAACTAAGAATCCTTCAAGGTATATGTATATTTTGTACAAACTAGAGTATACATACATATCCAAATATAAACGAGTCCACAAAAGTAAATACATGAAGGCAAGTGGCTCAAGGATGTATATGTATAACTATTAGTTTATACAAAATAGACATATACATGAAGTTTAAACGCAAACATGAAAACATGCACAAAAATAGAGAATACAAGTCAAAATGCATGAATCATCAAAACTAGGCTATACTGGTACATCTAATGGTACAAATGAGCATTCAAGCACAAATATATAATAATCTATTTGTGGCTCACTAGCTGTACAAGTATATATCTAAGTTTAATGAAAACTAACATCTAAACATGTAATCAAAACATGAAGTGCAAAAGTTAAAATAAAACTCATATGATCATTATGTAAATGCACATGCATTAGATCTATGATATACACAATAGCTAAACAAATGTGAGAACACAAAATATGGGTCCATATAAACATGGGTGATCTCAAATACTATACATGTATATCAATAGTTTAACTATCATAGCATTTATCATAATAATCATGAAACAAGACATACTAAAAAATCAATGGCATGAAAAGCATATAAACTAAATGGGAGTTAGAGATCGTTACCAAAACCATGAGGGCAAATCTCTAGGCTCCAAACTAAGGTGGTCCTCCCACCAAACTCCCATTGAAAGTGATGCATCCAAAATTGTCTCTGTTTAGCTCGGAACGCATCCACCTCAAGGCACCATTACTCTCACGTCAAGTGAGAGCCCACACCTACATCAAATAAAATAGGAGTGGTCTTTGGTACCCATACTTTTTTAGGTCCATGGGGGTTAGCTCCTTTCCTAACCCAAACAAATTTATTTGCTAAATTTATATCATGTAGTCTATCATAACAAAACTTAGTAAGGTGGCCCTTACGTCTACAATGTGCACATGTGTACACATGAGCATACAAAGTGTGATGAGTATGAACGCGAGGAGCATGTGTATGCCGTGTATGGTGTGTATGCATAGATGGAACTTGTTTCTTTCGAAACATAGATTCCAAACGTGAGTGATTCATGACACAATGGCTCAAAGTGGAGCCCAAACATTCAACACTTTTCTTCAATACACAAATATCATTTTTAACATTTGAAGATAAAGTGGAGCATGCAATAGATGTGCTAGAATGTGAAGTTACACTAGCATGACAAACATGTGAATCTAAATCATTTTTCGAAGAAATGTTTTTCTTAGAAACCAAATCTAATTCTTTTGAAATAGAATAATTTTGTTTTTCAAAGAATCATTTTCTTTTACAACAAAATTAAGTTTTGAAGTTAAAGTCTGATTTTTCTTAAAAACATTTTCACAATAATTTTTGGTTTTCAAAATTTCGTTTTCTTTTAGGGCAAGGTCAAGTTGGGATTTAAGTGAGTCACGTTCACTTGAAATCTCTTCCTTCTCTTGCAAAACTAAATCAAGTTTTGAACACAAATTCTTATTTTCTTTATTAAGTTCAGAACTTTTCTTTTCAAAGTTTTATATTTTTCTAGCAATTTTTCACAAACATAGAAAGTTCTTCATTCAAAGCATCGGCGTCAACATAATCATCGCCGGAAGAACTAGCACTATCACCTAGTTGAGATTCCGAATATACCTCAAGGGAGTCATTCCCTTGGACTATGTAGCAATGTTGTCCGAATAATGTTTGGCATTTGAAGCTCGGAGGAGGTCAAAATGTTCCACACTGCAAAAGTGGAATCACAATGAGAAACCAACAAAAGATATTTTTTATTAAGCGTGCTTCTAAGTGCCGTTAGGGCTTGTGCATTGGCCTCTATATGCTTGCTATTACCAAGATAGGATTTCTTGGTAGCGGCAAGGAAAACATGCAAACCTAGAGTTTTTAGGTACATGGACATCCTACCCTTCCAAACAACAATGTTGGAAGTATCAATCATAGGTGGGGTCATGAAGTCCATGAGTGTGTGTAAACAATATAAGTGTGCAAATGCAAATCTAGATTAGCAACCAAGATCACACTCATAGGTGGTTAAACCTAATATCAGAAGCGTAGGCTCTGATACCAATTGTAAGTACACCTAGAGGGGGGTGAATAGGTGTAAGCTAATCTATGGCAAATTATCTTAAATTAAAAACTTAATTGCAATACACTTAGTGTAACCAAAGAGTGTAGCCGAATTTTCGGTGAAGGCTCTAGACTAACTCCTCTTGATTCCTCCGAATAAGAGTTGAGGTGCTATATGAAGCTCTCTTGGTTAAACACAAGTGAGGCACACAAACAAACACAACCAAGCATATAAGAATGAATGAGTAATATGAATGATGCAAGGCACAATATAAATGAGAGAGAGTTAGAGAAAGTGGATCAATCGCAAACACCGAGATATGTTTCGAGGTTCGAGCACACAGCTCTACGTCCCCGCCTTCACACAGAAGGATTTACACTAACTCGTCCACACAGGACTTCCCACACATGGAACCTCCACTGAGGATTTGGGCAAATACAATTTGAGAGTACACAACTCCTCTCTCAACTAAATACAACCTCTCACTAGAGGCAAGGCACAAAATAAATCACCTCTACACTTAGAGGGTTAGGCACTTAGCCAAACAATGATCAACCTCACAAATCAAGGATAGGGCTCAAAGCCACTCAAACACAATCACCTCACACTTGAGGGATTCTAACACAATCTCCATCTCTCACTAGAGAGAGTCAAACACCACTTCCACAATCACCTCACACTTGAGGCATATCAACACTATCACCTCTCACTAGAGGGATATCACAAAGATTGAAGGTTTACAACTTGGTGGTCTATCTCAACCACAAACCAATTCTTTTCTCACTAAACAATGATCCTATAGATAGGATAGACGGATAAGCTCAAGTGTGAGAAATAAAAGTGTTTGAAAATGAAAACAACAAAGAAAAAACACTTGAGAAAATTACAAGATAGATGTTGAAATAAAGATCAAAAACCAATTCCCAAATACTCTCTTTTTCTATGAATTTTCCAACACTTTAAAACAAATAAAGATTGATCTTTGGCTCTAAAAACTTTTTTGAAAACTTGTATTAAAACACTTTAGAAGATAGAAATTTTAGCTCTTAAAAATCTTGTTAAAAACCAACTCAAATGGGGTATTTATAACCCCATTTGTAATCTGCCCGTTGGCAGCTGGAAAGGGCATTTTTGCCTTCCGGTCGACCGGCCAACAGTTAAAATTTTGACCGTTGTGCCTGCCGGTCGACCGCTGATTGAGCTTGAACCTGCACAAAAATACGAAATTTCAGAACTTTAAATTGAGATGTGCAAGTGCTCAATTCTACCGCAATAGATAGTGGCTATGCAGGTCGTGATCCACAAGGAGGGTTAGCGATAGAAGCGTTCAAGGTTTGCATTGAAATCTCTGTGAAGAAAAACGAAGGTTCTTCTTTGTTTTAAGAAATGAAAATGAAAAAGAGTTAGGTTAAAATTAAGTGAGAAGAAAGTGGTAGATGGAGAAGGTGGAGAAAAATGGAGAATGATTATTTACAAAGAAATGGAAAAGGAGTGATGAAAGAAGTGGGTGTTGGTGATTTAAACTAAAGAAATAAAAGAAAAGAAAGAAGATTAAAGAAATACTTACCTAATTTGGTGATGACTTACCTGGAACCCTTGCATGTTCTACCTTGCTTCGGAGGCGTTCAACGCATAAGCCATAGGATCGAGCTCAGTCCCCAGTCGCATTACATCATCAAGACGAACAAGAATGAAATGATACGGAGTCTTGAGGAGGAGAACATCATCATGAATTATCGTTGGCACTCACACAAACATCGTTATACTAATGCTTCTGGATTCACTTGCATGCTCATCAAAACCAAAAGAGGTAAAGTAGAAAAAAGAAGAAGAAAACAAAAGTAAAGACGAACATAAAATATGTTACCTTTTATTGCTTGCAGAAACGATGGAAGAAAGGAGGAGGGTACATCGGTGTCACTCTCAACATAAGCCTCTCTCTCTTACTTACATGAATCTCAATCTAACCTAAGCTTACATACAAATTAAAATTACATAAAAAGAAAAACAAAACCTATACTACAAAGAGTGAAAAACTGGACTAATTCCTATCTCTGCATGGTCGTCCCATTTTGCTCTGCTGAAACTAGTATTTATAGGGCAAAACCAAAAGGGGGGGATCCCGGGAAGATTAGGGGAGCAAACGCTCCCCCAACTGACACAAGATAGCCGCGGAAACGCGGCTTGGGCCGCGTTTTCGCGGCCCTGGTGTGGCCAGGTGGCCACACCCATTGGTGGGATCTCCTGGTTTAGTTATTCGCCTGTATCTTCTTCTGGTTTCTCGTTTCAGCTTCAGAATTTGACGAAACAGCCTTTGATTGTTGGCTTCAACCGCTTGATTCAGGGAGGATTCTTCTCAACCGGTTTTCAACCACTTGATATGCCAAGATTTAGCCCTGATTCCTTGATTTCGAATTTCTTCTGAATTAAATCAAAATTTGGTGGGCTTTTGGGCTTGTTTCTCTTTCTTTTCTTTTAGCAATTGGGCCTACATTAAACAAAGAAGAAGAATACTTATTAATATGATTATTAGCTAAAAAGTATGGTAAGGTGACAATGTATATGCAATATATGTGACTAATCACACCCCCACACTTATCTCTTGCTCGTCCTCGAGCAAAACAACTAAACTATACTAAGAATTATTAGACCACTTTCGCAGGTCACTCGATTGCACTGAGCATGTGCAACAAGCCGTTAAACCTCTTGGTTCCCCTAGAGGACGAGTTTTGTCTCGTGAGGGTTTTCAGTGGATTTACACACACAAAATCCATGAAGAAAGAGAAACAAAGAGTTAGTATTTTCGAAAAACATTTTGAAAGGGAAAAATATTTGAAATATAATTGTAAGACTTAAGTAATCTATAAGTTATAGGAAAACTGAATTTTTCATTCTTAAACTTAGTCTCTATTCAAAAATTTGTTATCAATCAAAGTAAGGAGTCAAATTGTACTTCTCATTTAGTCTATTACTTTACCCTAAGTCATATGCACCTTGTGATCGTGAAAATTTTGACTAAGGGTTTATTAACTCTAACTCTTATGCCTATTTATATATATATATATATATATATATATATATATATATATATATATATATTTTTATGGTATTACTCCTTAGTTCTATTAGGCTTTCTAATCTGCCCATGTAACGAGCCTTTAATCGATGACTTCCAAACCAAACGGTCTAAGGGCACCGGGTGAGAAAACACCCCAAGGACTTAAGGACTCGAGCAAATAAGGCCACAAAACTAAGGATTTTATTATATGAACCCCTTTTAGGCGTGAATACTTATGCTTTATTAGGCATAAATACCCAGCTTAATCAGAGAATTTTTATATATATTTTTCTCAAACTTATCTAATCATCTTTCGCATAAATACTAAGGCTTGCTTAGGCCAAAGCACCTAGCTAATCAATAATTAGATTTGTTCATCTTTCATAGATATTTTTTTTTTCTTTTTTTTTATATATAAGGCATAAGAATCTTTGTTTTTGAACCTAAGTGTGTAAGTGTATGAAGTGTGCATATTTCATTAATGTAAAGATCAAGACTAAATTACTTTGACAAATTATCTTCCTAACCCTAAAAATCAAACAAATAATCTTATTTTGACCAAATTTAAGAAATCCTAATTTTGATTTTCCTATTCCTTAAAATTGACTTAATTTCTTACAAAAAATATGTCAAATATTGTTTCTATTTTCAAAAAGTTTTTAAAAGTAAAGAAAATGTTAAAAAAAATTTAATAAAAAGAAAAACCTAAGTTATGTTAGAACCCTCCCCCACACCTATCTCATGCATTGTCCACAATGTATGAATTAATGCATAGATGCATGAAAAAGAAGAAAGGGAAGGAAAATACTACCTTAAGGTGGTGGTTCCGGTGGTGCTCTGATTGGTCTACGAAATGCGGCCCAATCGACTTTTCGTGAGATTCGGAGGAACCCACCAGAAATCTCTCTAATATAACCCATTAAAATGATGTATCCATAAAGGATTTTTATAAAAATTTAATCCCATCTAATTTTCAAATTCCATAATTAATTTCGGAGTCAAATTTGTCAACCGCCTTGTCCCAAAATGGAGTGTGAAAAGATAGAATGATTGACTTGGACTCAGGAAGTACAGGAACTAATACCGACTCAGGAAGGTGACTTAAGTCAAGTAAAGGTTCAGGAGTCGAGATTGGTTCAAGAAGCGGGTCCAAGTCAAGAAGTTGAAATTCAAGTCCACATTTATTTTCCAACAATGAAATGTGACTTAATATTGGTGATTCAAGTTCAAGAATGATAGGTGTGGAATCAAAACTGACTCTAAAATATTACTCAAGTCGGGTAACAAAACAGGAGTCAATATTGATTCAGGAATTTAAACTGGATCACAGATTTAAGAATCTAGGTCACATTTCTCATTGAGTTCAATGTCATAAATATGAGAACTTGCCAATTTGTCAATAGGACTTTCAAAAGTGTAAAATTGGTCAAGGTCAATATGATCATCAAAGATGGGTGATTTAATTTCATGATGAATTGGCACAGGATCCAATGTTGACTCGGGAAAAAGGTTAAAATCAGGTGAAGATACTGGAGTCATAATTGAATCAGGAAGTAGAATTGAATCACTAAGTTGAGATTCATGATCATATTCATTTTCAAGTTCAATTTCAGGAAAAGGATAACTTGCCAAACTGTCAATGTCACTTTCAAATTTGGGGTTTGGGCAAGTTCAAATGATTGTGCTGAAATGGAACCTTGTGTTCCAAAACAACATGACTCTGCGGCTCTAACAGAATGGTTACTGACATCAGAACTGGCCAAACGATGAGAACGTAGAGATTGGACCATCATATCTATGTCATGATTACGAGCGTTTTGAGCCTGAGTCATAGCTTCAAGCATCTTTTCATAGTCGATAGGTTCATCGTTTTGTTGAAAAGATGAAGTGTTGTTTTGAAATTGGTGGTGAAATTGTGAGTCCATTAGATTTTGTGATTTTTGTTTGGACTCACGCATACTCATTTCCAAAATTGATGGTCTTCTATTTTGGACTGGTGGAACTGAGTATGAATCTTGGAAATATTGTGGACTAGGTGGATAAGGAGGACAGGTTGGTTGAAAATTGGACTCGGGGGAGGTGAATCCCCACTGACTCTGTGAAGAGTTGAAATTATTCTGGAAATTATGGTTACAAGATTGGGGCATGGGTTATATTGATTCGGATAAGACCAATCCGGCACACTAGGTTGGTTAAAGTTATGATATGCCGGGTTGGTAATATCCGAAAAAGAGGTCGGTGTGTAATATGAATTATTATTAAAATTGAAAAAAATCGTTATTATAAGCCATATCACACAATAGAATACAAACAAAGAAAAAAAACAAACAAATAAGCAAACAAATAAAAAGAAAAAATTCTAAACTAAGTTAGGGTAGACCTATGACCTAGACGACTCCTAACTGGTTAGACTGTCCACGGGAGGTATAATGCAGACTTTGACCACAAGCTAATCAGCCAGGTCAGGGCAAGATTGGTGGGAGGTTATCCGTCAAAGACGTTCCTTAATTAAATAACCACCAACCTTCGGGCTTTCGGCCCTTAATCCCTTTCCTAGACACTGATTTGGCAGGAGTCAAATTCCAACACCTTTCCCCCTTAGGATAATCTCCTAATTGAGTCCGAGATGTCCCTAGGGCCAACGTCTACTCATTTTTTAGTTAGGCTCGGGTTAGTGAGTGCTTGGAATCTGATTTTTGGGCCAAGGAAGGGTGATTAAATCCCCACCTTATCTTGTTATGGGGTGGTGCCCTTAAGATCAGTTTGTGCAAGTGTACAAGATATGCAAACAAGATTCACTCAAAGTGATGTAAATCAACCAAGAGATGAGTCCTATTCTAAATGCAATGCGAACGTACCTTGCTCCAGCACTCTTCAACAGTAAAGTAAATGAATTGAAAAGACACGTTCCTAAAATGCAAACGTCTAATCAATTTTTTAACTTTTTCAACAAATGTTTTACTGTTGGTTTATTAGCAGGCTTCTGGTGATGGCATATAAGAAATAAAGTTTGCAAAAAAACTATAATTTTGCAAAGCAAGCAGTCCTGCAAAAAGCCAGTCAGTAGTGAGCTCCTTTTTGCCGCGGATCCGCGACTATAGCCGCGGAAACGCGACAATCCAGAGGGTGCTTGGTCTCTGTTTTCTGGAACAGAGGCCCAAGACCACTTATATGTTACTGTAATCTTTTTTTCCTGCTTTTCCTGCCCTGTAACCTGCAACAGAGAAGAAAAATTCGTTTTAGTTCAAAAATTCAATAAAAATCGTTACCCTCCCCGGCAACGGCGCAAAAATTTGATTGAGCTTGAACCTGCACAAAAATACGGAATTTCAGAACTTTAAATAGAGATGTGCAAGTGCTCAATTCTACCGCAATAGCTAGTGGCTATGCGGGTCGTGATCCACAAGGAGGGTTAGCGATAGAAGCGTTCAAGGTTTGTATTGAAATTTTTGTGAAGAAAAACGAAGGTTCTTTGTTTTAAGAAATGAAAATGAAAAAGAGTTAGGTTAAAGTTAAGTGAGAAAGAAAGCGGTAGATGGAGAAGGTGGAGAAAAATGGAGAATGATTATTTACAAAGAAATTGAAAAGGAGTGATGAAAGAAGTGGGTGTTGGTGATTTAAACTAAAGAAATAAAAGAAAAGAAAGAAGATTAAAGAAATACTTACCTAGTTTGGTTGATGACTTACCTGGAACCCTTCCATGTTCTACCTTGCTTCGGAGGAGTTCAACGCATAAGCCATAGGATCGAGCTCAGTCCCCAGTCGCATTACATCATCAAGACGAACAAGAATGAAATGATACAGAGTCTTGAGGAGGAGAACATCATCATGAATTATCGTTGGCACTCACACAAACATCGTTATACTAATGCTTCTGGATTCACTTGCATGCTCATCAAAACCAAAAGAGGTAAAGTAGAAAAAAGAAGAAGAAAACAAAAGTAAAGACGAACATAAAATATGTTACCTTTTATTGCTTGCAGAAACGATGAAAAAAGGAGGAGGGTACATCGGTGTCACTCTCAACATAAGCCTCTCTCTCTTACTTACATGAATCCCAATCTAACCTAAGCTTACATACAAATTAAAATTACATAAAAAGAAAACAAAAACCTATACTACAAAGAGTGAAAAACTGGACTAATTCCTATCTCTGCATGGTCGTCCCATTTTGCTCTGCTGAAACTAGTATTTATAGGGCAAAACCAAAAGGGGGGATCCCGGGAAGATTAGGGGAGCAAACGCTCCCCCAACTGACACAAGATAGCCGCGGAAACGCGGCTTGGGCCGCGTTTTCTCGGCCCTGGTGTGGCCAGGTGGCCACACCCAATTGGTGGGATCTCCTGGTTTAGTTATTCGCCTGTATCTTCTTCTGATTTTCTCGTTTCAGCTTCAGAATTTGACAAAACAGCCTTTGATTGTTGGCTTCAACCGCTTGATTCAGGGAGGATTCTTCTCAACCGGTTTTCAACCTCTTGATATGCCAAGATTTAGCCCTGATTCCTTGATTTCAAATTTCTTCTGAATTAAATCAGAATTTGGTGGGCTTTTGAGCTTGTTTCTCTTTCTTTTCTTTTAGCAATTGGGCCTACATTAAACAAAGAAGAAGAATACTTATTAATATAATTTATTAGCTAAAAAGTATGGTAAGGTGACAATGTATATGCAATATATGTGACTAATCAACCGCCCGGTCGACCGGGACTGGATCCAGAGAGCAACGGCTCTCTGGCCGGTCGACCGCCCGGTCGACCGAGTGGATACAGAGAGCAGAGCTATCTGCCGGTCGACTGGGTCGGTCGACCGAGGCAATTTTCAGAGAGCAGAGGCTCTCTGGCGGTTGACCGGCCGATCAGCCTGGCTGCGTGCACGTTCTATGCACGTCTGTCGACCGGCCCGGTCGACCGACCACTGCTACGGTCGACCGGACCGGTCGACCGGCAGTTAGCCAGCCCAGCCAATTATGGGATGAAAAACTTGGGTATTTTATTATCAAGTAAATCCCATAAAATCACATAAATTCCACAAAAATCAGTTCTTATTATATCTTTGAAATACAAACATGTGTGACAAAAATTCAACACATATTTTAAACTTTTTGAACCATTTTTGTGACTTGAAAATTTTGCCTAAAACCAAAATCCGTATTTTCTAAAACTTAGATTTTTGAAATAGAAAACCGTTTTCTCCAAAACACATGTAAATACAAAAACATGATATTTAAACAACTTTGAAGCATATAGTATATGGATAAAATCCAATATACATGAAAGGTATTATATCTATGCTTTTGACATTAAATCCAAAAATAAGTTTTGTTTAAATGCCAAAACTCCAAACACATGAATAGTGTAAATATTGATAAGCCTATTCATGAAAACAAGATCGGTTAAACCGAAAACAAAAATATGAAACTTGTGTGTGTATTGTGAACTTGAGCATATCACATTATCTACCTTTACACAAGATCTAAACGAACTAAACTAAACACAAACCGAAGCCTTCTTGTAGAACTCCGCCTCCAAGTCGACTTGATCCAAACGCGATCCAACGAGCTTGACTCCAACTGAGTGCTAGATGTGAACTTGACGCTCGAGCCCTTGAATCACCATGTGAAAGCCCCAAAACACTTCTGTTGAAGCTAATCACCTACTAATATCTTGATCAAATATCTGAAACTAAATATAACAAGATTATTAGTAAACTACAACTACATGAGTTAATCATCATCAAAACTAGAGTGGAAGGTCTCTGGGCCAACAGAAGCGTGATAATATCCACACTACCGTGGAGTGGAGAAGCCCGGAGGCTGATAGGACCCGGAGGCCAAGTAGAAAGCCCGAAAGTTGATAGGGCCCGGAGGCCAAGTAGGGAGCCCGGAGGCTAACGACCACGAAGGGTCGGCCACGCATGATATAAAACAGTAAAAATAGTACATCACAGGTATGATATATGTGCAAGAAGTAAACTACCCTAGTACAAGCATTCGTCACAGAGCAATACGTGTACAGTCATGGGCACTCAGCCACATACAAATACAGGGACACAGCCCAATACAAAATACATATAAATTTATAATAAAATACATGTCGACCTGACGAAGCGGGAAAACCCAAATCAAGACGACGACACTTGCCTAAATCTACAAAAAAAGCCGAAAACTCTGAAATCTCAGGAACTCGCGCACGCGCCATAAAATATAATAAAATATAAATAAATATATATCTAATTTTTAGAGAGAGAAAAAGAAGAGAGAAAAGAGAAAGTCTAGAGAGAAAGAGGGAGTTAGAGAGAGAACTAGAAAGAGAAAGAGAGAACTAGAGAGAAAGAGATGAGAAAGAGAGAGAGAGGAGAGAGAGAAACAGAGAGGAGAGAGAGCTGGAAGGAGAGAGAGATACGGCAGAGAGAGAGAGAACGGCCAGAGAAGGAGAGAGATGAGAGAGCACAGAAGGGGGTTGTTGCCCCCTGCTCACGCACAACGCCCCCAGAGGAGACGCACGGCCTGACCACCGGCCAGGCCACGCCAAGTGGCGGCGCCGGGGCGGCGCCGGCCACCCCAAAAGAGAGGGAGAGATGAGAGAAAGCAAAGAAAAGAAAGAAAAGGATAGAAGAAGAAAAGGAGAAGAAAAGGAAAAGAAAAAGAAAGGAAGAAGAAAAAAGGAAAGAGAAGGAGGAGGGGAGCTCGCCAGAGTGGCTGGGTGGCGGCGGAGTTGGAGGAGGCACCAGTGATGGTGGTGGTGATGATTAATTTGAAGAAGAAGATGGGGATGGTAGTTTGGAGGAGGAAGAAGATGGAGATAGAAGAGAGGAAAGGAGATGAGGCTTGGCCGCCGGAGTTGGGGCCTACTTCCAACCAGGTCGCCGGCCAAGTTTGGCAGAGTGGGGCCCAAGCTTGGGCGTTAGCCAAAATGAAGAATTAGAAGAGAAAGATGAAGAAGAGAAGGGAGAAGGAGAAAGAAAAAAGAAAAGAAAAAGAAAAGGAAAAAGAGAGAGAGGAAGATTGATGGGAAGGGGGTGGAATATGATCAGGCCCATGTGAGCTAGGTCGGTGGGTGGAGTCGGTGGGAAAAGAAAAGAAAAAGAAAGAAAGAAAGAGAAGGGAAGATTCCAAAAAATATAATATTATAATAAAGTCGGGAAATATCGACTGTTCTAAAAAAAATCTCCAAAAATACCAAGAGGTAGAAAATATCATCCTGAGGAATAATATGAAATCGATGTTTAGAAATAAAATCTCATTTTCAAATTAAAAATCTTAGAGTCAACAGTCAATACCCGTCTACACCGGGTCGGCCGGATTTTGATAAATTCTAAAAAAATCTCATAAAATGCATTAAAGAAGAAAATACAATTCTAAGAAGTAATGTGAAAGCGAAATCTAAAAATTTAATTCCGATTGTAAACTAAAAGTCCTGGGATCAACTGGCGATACTGGCCGACACCAAATCTGGTGGAATTTTGATAAATTCAGAAAAATCTCAGAAAAAGTATTTAGATAGAAAATACGATTTTAAGAAATAATGTGAACAGTCGTTTCTAGAAATTCAACTCTGTTTGTAAATTAAAAATCTGAGAATCGCTTAGCGATACTTGTCGACACCGGTTTTGAAGATTTTAAATTTAATTCAGAAAATTCTTAGAAAATCATAGAAAATTTAGAATATTAGAAAACGATATTTGAAACTGAAATCGATCAAATCTGACTACCGAAAAGACCAAATTGAGTAATATACTAGGATCGGGTCCTCGGTTCAGATTAGGGCTGACTCTGAGTCTATGAATCCAGATTCAAGGCAAAACGATCATATAAATGATTCATAATACAAACAAATACAGGAAGTAAATCGAAAAAAATACGATAAAAAAATCTGAATACGCAACTAAGTACGTATTCTCGGAGCAGGGTGTTACATTCCATCCACCTTACAAAATTGTATCCTCGCAATTTTGATAAGGGGTAAAATGAACACGAGAAGGACATGGACAGGAATTACACCAATCAAGATATGAATCACTGCAGGTAGAGCTCTCAAGTTGACTGAACAATAATCGGAATATAGATTATCCTCTGCACTTCCTGCTATATAAATCTTCGAACGATGTCGAATAATACTGACCTAATAACACTACTTTGTAATAGAATTCCAGCTGTACTGCATACTTGATAACTCTATGAGAATAAGCCAGAATACTGAAGATAAAGAAAACCCTGATAATACTGAGCATAATAAAGAAGACCGATAGTTAACAATTCCGAATACCAGGTATCGATCAATCTGAAGGATATAGCCAAGAATAGAAAATAGCTGTAAACAAATCCGAATACCGACTTCTGAAAGATAACCCGATCGTGGGTCAATCCCGAGAATACCCGAGCTTCATAGAGTTGGCTGAAGAGGTGGAATACTCCAGTACTCTATTGCTACACCTCCAGTCTATTCATATCTTAAGTTGGTATAAAGGTTACGAAAAACCAAAACAGTGGAAAGATGGAAGGGTTTAGGAATCAAAGGAAGGATGATCAAGAAACAATAGATAACTCTGTACTTGTAGTTGGATTGTATAACCGGGATCCATACATTCCAATTGCAAATTTCTTTACCATTAATTTGACATCTGGACGTACTGAGGATGTGAGAGCCTAGGCTCTGATACCATCCTGTAACGCCCTGATCCCGCAGGTACGGAGACATTACTGCGACGTATATACGCAGATCGAAAATACCCTTACGTATATACGCTAAGCATCAGTACAGGCAAGAATCAGAGTACGGAAGCTAGTGGTGCATTATACATTCCAACATATGAGTACAATTATAAAGTTATAACCAGATGTGACACAATATTACAAGAATATTACATCACCGATAGGCGCAAATGCGAGAATACAAAAAGATGTACATGTATGAATAGTACAAATGGCGCTCACGAGTTTACAGAAGGAAAACTCAAGAGACGCGCAGGGGGCTGGAAGGATAGGTCTTCAGACGGTCTGCTGGAGATCCACGTTACTGCTGCGCTTCTCAGGTCAGCAATTGGAAGATTCCACAAGCTCCAACCTCCGAGACCTGAACATGAGGATCCAAGGGAGTCAGAACTCCCCAGCGAGTGGTGATATGAATGCCAGATGGCATGCTGAGATAAGCACATGTGTATCGATAAATCCAAGTCATAAATATGCATTATAAATCGTGTCGTGAGCACAAGCATGCAGGATTAAGAAAAGAGAGTAATCGATATCAAGCCGGGAACATGCATGATATAAAATGATAAGAGCAGGTAACGAGGCGATAAATAAAGTAGACAAGGCAACACCAGAAATCTCCTAAACTAACATAAAACCGATAAAACCGAATAAAACCGATTACGAGTAAAACCGATTGTTTTCCATTATGTTTGCAAAGGGGGAAAACTTACAATAAAAGTTTTGAGGAGCTAAATTACAAGTATTCTTAAAAAGATTACAAGTAGATCTCCTCAGAGATTCTGGAGAAGTGTGCCGATAGGAGTCTGGTCAGCGCGCGACCACTTTGTCCCTTTGACGATGCGAGCGATGAGATTCCCTTCTCCCCTGGTTCGGGGAATCAGAGAACAGAAGGTTGGTAGAACCCTCTTGCTGCTTCTCAAAATCGCCTTCGATAAGGAATTCCTTCTCGCCTGGTTCCGGAGATTCCTTGAGAAGAAGGACGATGTTAGGGTATCAAAACCCTGGATAGAGAAAGCAATTCTCTAAAAGGTCTCTGAATTCGAGAGCGCACGGTGCGTCGTGAAGAAGCCTCTGCTTGTGGAGTCCTCTTTTTTCTCCGATCCTATTGATCGATCTCTCTCTCTCCTTGTACCCCTGGCGGGCTATTTATAGGGAGAGCAAGGGTATAATCGTCCCTTGAAAATATGGAAACAGATTGAATCAAATCTGTTTAAATCTGGAAAGTAGCCTTGCTGCGAGGCTAAGATAGCTTCTGCGGAGCTAGAATTGGCATGTCGGTTAATTCTCTTGATCTGTTTTGATCCTTTCCATATCGTTGGAGGATTTCCCCTGATCTTCTTACTCGTTTTAGAAGAGTCAAGAGATTGTGGCAATCAACTGCCAAATTTGATCTCAGATTTGATCTCGATTGGATCCGATCTCATCTGGAGATTTGATTGGTCAAAGGTTGACCATAGCAGATTCTTAGCGGCGCTGTCCGCATTGAGCTCGTAGCGGGGCTAGAGGCAGCTTTTGGCGAAGTCCGAAAGAAACCCTTTGGCGGAACTGGAAGTCCCCTGTGGCGAAGTTGTGAGTTAGCTTCTTGGCGAGGCTTTGAATGGCTTCAAGGCGAAGTTGGGTGATATTAGCCTCTCAAACGAGGCTATCCCTTTGGACTCATGCGATGCTAAGTGTTAGCACCTTAGACCTGCTGAAGTCTGTTTAGAAACAATCTGGGTTCACTGTCTGCTTGCTGGATCAGTGGAGTCCAAGTTGCTTCCTTGTCCCTCGGAGATGGGTGAAAACTGGTCTTCAGCTCGTCCGTCACTTGTCTTTTGTAAATGTCAACAAGTTTAGACATTGTTCGGACCAATAAGAATATTGTCTTTTTTAAGTGTCAACAAGACCCCCTTCAAAGTTTTCGAAAGTCTGCAATGGCTCAGACTTCGAAACACTTTGAATTGCTTTGACTGGTGGTAGTGTGGAGTATGAACGTCGCCATGATGGTTGAGTTCAGCTTCGCTTTGAATCCTGCTTTGGGATGTAGATTCGCTGAGGAATCATGTAGACTCGCGTCTGGGCCGCATGCGAGTTGCTCCGCATCTGGGCTTCTGAAGATATGTTCGCTTGGGAGCGCATGTCGCTTTCCCGAGACCAACTGCCGGGGCTGGTTACGAGGAGGATTACTCCTTTCTTCGTGCTGATCGAGGGAGATATTCTCCGATTTACACGTTTCCAAGGGAGGATATTCCCTTTCTTCAAGGCGCCATAAGTGCCTTTTATGAGAGAGACGTTTCTCCCTTCGCACGGTTCCAAGGGAAACCGTCCCTGTTCTCAAGGCGCAGTAAATGCCTTAAATGTGCTCGTGCTTCCACGCTTGAGGCGGCAGCGCTCAGGCCATGAGGCCTATAAATAGGACACTTGAGGTCCTCTGAAGAGAAGTGCTTTGCCTCTCTTCTCTTCTCTTGGTTTGAAAGAGATACTCAGATCTCTGAACTAGTGGAAATGCCCACTCTGGTCATTATCCGGCCAAGGACCGGTAAGTCTTGATCATTCAACGACTTCACCGATTTTAGGGAATTCATCTCCCTTGATTCATCTTCAGCAACTGCTTCAGGGATTAACTTCCCTTATTCTTCATCTTGCAATTGACTGATCTGTAGAGAAGGATTTTGGCATAGCTTCCCAGAAAGATCACTGCATATTAAATCCGCTGCCTAGGCAGAACTTGGGACTTGGTCTCTTCAATAGTTGAGCCAGTCTTGCCATATTGATGGAGTTAAGACTATCCCATGGGGTCAGTCTGGCTAGCCATATAGGCGAGGCTTGGACTTGGCGTTTGTTGAGCCAGCCCATCAGTGTTGTGCAGGCGAGGCTTATCCTCTGCTCCAATCGAAATCGGATTGCTTCACCCCAAAGAATTCGGCTTTAGCGCTTTTGCAGTATCTTTTGTGTTTAACTGCTAACTTGTTCTGATTTGCCTTGCAGTGGGCTATGCTCGCCGATCTTGTGACTTGATGGAAGGAACCATAAAATTGCCTTATGCTTCCCCAGTTGAAGCTTTACTTTTAAGCAGGAGGAACAACTTGGGGCGACGGATGCGTGTCCCAGAGGCTATTGGCAGCCTCTTATACGAGATGATTCGTTCTGAGGTGAGGCTGGTAGCCGCTTTGTCGGAGATGATCCGTTTCGGAGTAGTGGGCGTCACCTGTGAGATCACTGGCATCATTGCCAACTTTCAACTTTGGTGGCCTTTAAGGGCGATCCACTTCGGGAAAGCGGGCCTCACACCCGTTAGATCACTGGTATCACTGCCGATTCCCATTATACGTGATCTATCGTGTTGGCGGCGATAGGTTTCTATTGCCAGGCTTCAACAAAAATGGCCTGGCAAGATCTGCCATTTTTGTGGAGAATAATGACCGTGTCCTTGCGGCACCACTGATTACGACCCTGTACAAGAGGAAGGCCTCCCTTGTCCAGTCGGTTTGACTCAGAAGCGGATAAAACCACTTGTATGCCTTTTGCGCAAATGACCCTGTCGAGCAACTGGGTGTGTTGTATGAAACACAGCCTTGATGTAATATCAATGTACCCTTGCTTTTAAATCAATGAAAGTCCATCTCTTGATTATCTGATCTTTGCTTGCTTTCTTTGAAGGTTTGGCCATAGCGGGGCTAAACTGTATGCGGAGTTAAGGATATAGTCCTTTCTTTGAGTGATCTTCACGAGACTGGCATCTCGGCGCCCTTTTAGAGGGCTAAGGTAAGCCTCTCGGCGAAGTCCTTGAAGGATTGTGCGAAATCCGCCCTTTAAGCCAGGGCGAGGTTAACCCTTAGCGGAATCGAAGCAGCGCTTCTCGGGAAGGCGCTTTGGGCGGCGTTTCAAATTAATTCGAAACGGCGGCATATGCCTTTTTCGAGGCCTCGTTTCAGGCGCTGATTGGCCTATAAAAGCCCGATCGGGCTGAGCAGGAAAAGATCTCCTTTTCCAGAGAAATTTCTTGACTTTCCCTCTTCCTCTTCCTTCTTCGTTTAGAGAACTCTTGAGAACTCTCGCAGCTTCTTCAATGGCGCCCAAAAGACGAGCGGAAAAGAAGTGGCGACTTCTGCAGCGGAGGGTCCTCCTCCTCCGGTCATCGAGCGACCAGTCACCGGTAAGGGATTTTCCTATCTGATTAGAGACCGTGGTCTCTCTCCTTTGGAGCCAACATTTGGCTATTAGGATGATCGAATATGATCTGTCCTCATTAGGGAACTCGTTTCCCTGAACCTCCCTATTCTCCTTGCACAAGGGAATTAAGAACCGAACAGTTCTTCTTTAGGCTTCCGTACGAAGCCATTACTCGAGCAGTCTCCATCCTGTTGAGGAACAGGATATAGGTCTGTTCCTTCAGTCATGGCCACGAAGGGTGACTTTGACCATGATGCCCTCTTGGTGACGTTAGCCCTTAGGGCTATACCACTTCCTGCTTAAGCGAAGTTGGTACTTTGGACGCTTTCTGCAAAAATGCAGTTTTATCCGCGAGATCAAGCTTCATCGAAGCTATCGCCTCGCTGGCCTTGCTTGCTGAGCGAGGCTATGCCTTAGTGAATTTCTATGTCTTCGTATTCACTTGAATGTCGAACTAATCATAGTTCGTTTCTGTCTTTGCAGTACATTACGCTCCCGATCTCCTGAGCAGTCTGTTTGGGCTGACCAGTGGAGCAGATGGTAACCTCAGCCTGCAATTCCATGGACAGGCTTCTTTGTTCAGTGAGCGGAGCTCCCTTGTCCGGGATACACTCATCCAAGGCGGTCATCCGCAGACCACGCGGAGTATCTTGACCACGGCTCCTCTTGAGGATGTTGACCGTCGGACTTACAGAAAGCCCGACTTTATGTTCGGGGATGCCGCATCCGACCCCGATCGCCAGCTACAAGCAGGCGAAGGACAATGGATCTTTCAACTGGATGGCGAGAAGTTTTACCTTCCGTCGACTAAGCGGCACTTTCCTTTATCTTCTTTCGTGAATGTGACTCAGGCTCGGAAGATGGCGTGGGGCGTAAGCCAAAGCGTCGAATCCGTTCATGTTGGGAGATTGACCTTTCAGTCCGGCTATTCAAGGGCGGGCCCTCCCCTCAGCATAATGGGGCTATACCCTGGGAAGGTATCGCGGGAACTTCCAGTGGGAGAGAACTCGGCTGTGGCGCAGACCTTTGGTACTCAATTCTGCGCAGTTGACGGGAACTACCCTGCTACTGACTTCAGGGCTCCCGGTTGGGTTCATCCTCCTAAGACATGGTGGGCGGAGTTGACCAACTATATCCTCGCTCACTTCGAGGAGGACTTGGAGGGGTTGAACCTCTATGAGGCCGTCAGGGCGACCTGCTACGGCATTGAGATGAAGGTGGCGTGCTTCTACGCCATCCTTGAGTTGTACTGCCCGGCTTCGGGGACCTTCTTCACCCCAGTTGGCGAGTTGGGCATGGCTTTGCACGAGATGTGGGAAATCTCTGCTCTGCCTTTCGGGTCTCTTCCATACGAAGAGTACTTTCCCTGTGAGGCGGAGTTGGCTATTCTGGAGAAGCAGGAGCCTGCTCCGCTCGAGACTTATCGGGAGTTGATGTGCCACTTGCATATCTGTTCCAGCATCCACGGTGGTGGTAAGGGTAGCTCGAAGAGCTTAAAGAGCTGGGGAAGTTACCTGTTCCCAGACATGAAGAATGCTCCTGAAGCAGCTCATCGCGGAGTTGCTGATGGCGATATTGTTGAAAGGATGGAGATGTGTCTCCAAAGAGATATCGTCGTAATAGAAGACGCTGGTCCCTATGAGAAGGGTGATACCCTTCGGAGCTTTCACCATCAGGCCCGTCGGCCTATGTCTCGAAAGGCGCTGCTGGCCGGTTTCTTAACCGTCTGGTTAAAGAAGTGTGTTGTGCCTTCTTCCTCGGGTGACATCGTCCACCCGAATGTTCTGCTACCCGCCGTTCGCTTGGCCCATGGCCACCGTCTGGGTCTTCTCCCAGCCATGGTATGCTGTATTCAAAGAGGCCTTCGCGCACTAACGGAGGCTTCTGCAGGCCACCGGCGACGAGGCGTGGGAAGAGTGCTATCCTGCCTCGTGATGGACCCAATCCTAGGGTGGGTCTGCCATACACCTACTTGATGGCGTGGTTCGCCTTACACTGCCCTACTTTGATTAGAGATGGGGAGGACCCTCCGCAGGGTGTTCGAACGGCGCTTCTCCGCCGATTCGAAGGCTGTTCTTGGATGAAAACCTACGTGGCCGAGGCCCGTAAGTTAGTGCGCCGTCATGACGCTTATAGCCTGTTCCGCTGTTTTCCTCGCATTCGGGGCGCGGGATACAACGTGGAATTCCGCGATGCGGAGTCAGGGCGGTCTCCCATGAGTCGGGGCGTTTTCGAGTGGCTGATCAGCATTCGGCCCTCGCATTTGCTGTACAGGAGTGGGATACCTGCTACCTGGAACCCTACGTCCCGAGTCGATTTGCCCGCCAATTCGGGTACGGCCAGCTGTATGTGGGCAACCCCAATTCGGACCTGGCTTTCATGGGGAGCCTTATTGATGGGGCCCGTGCCTGGCGGTTCTTTACTGCGGATGGCACTGGGGCGTGGCTACGCACGCCGCTGCAGGATCCCGGCCTCTCGACGACTCTGTGCTTTTGCCAGTGGTACGCGGCTTCCAACTCCACACCTCCTGGATTTAACGCCAACAGTTCGGGTGTGAAGTTAATCTCTCAGCGACTGAGGCGGAAAGCCTCTGATAAGAGAGAAGGCAAACGGGTTCGTGTCCCCGGCTTGGAGGAGTTCATCGCTGTGGATGACAGCGAGGCTTCTGATGCAGGGAGTCCTCGCTTCGAGGCGGGGGCTGGAGCTGATACTCATGCGGCTGGCTCTGGTGTGGTGGGGACGTCTTCCCCACGACGTGCGGGAGAAGTGGAAGAAGAAGATTCTGACGTCCACTTCAAGAGAAAGCGGGCAGGTAGCGGATCTCGTAGGAAGTCATTGGCGAAGAAGCCCCGTCGCCAAGCTCCTACGATTGTCGTAGAGGGTTATCCCTCTATAGCGATTCCTCCTGCTGCCCCATTAGCAGCATGGACCGTCGGTTTTGAACCGACTAGTGGTGAACTCGCTCCAGGTCTGGGTAAGATTAACCTTGTTCATATAATACGCCCTTTTTGTGGGTTCCTGTTGACTTATCATCAATCCTTTTTGATTGTAGGAGCTAAGGCAGCTGGAGAACAAGGGGAACATTATGATCCCCTATTCACTTATGGGACTGTAGCCGGTTCCCCTGCTCACTCGGAAGAGTCTGGGAGTGGCGCGGCTGATGTTGGTCCTTCAGGCGTTGGGACTTCTAAAAGAAGTCCTGAGACATCGAGCTCTATCGGGTGGTCTACAGGGTGCTCGGCAAGTGAAAACGAGCCGGCTACTCGTGTTGATTCTGCCAAAAATTTTCCGATGGAGCCTCTGGAGACTGGTGCGGCCGACGAGATGTTCGAGGCAACATCATCCTTTGGTATTATCGTACCCCATTTGGCTTCTTCTGTATATAGTGTTTCCGACTAACCACAGTCTTGTTACAGGTGTTCGGCCTCAAGATGCATCAGCTTCAAGGGAGCCGGTAGATCTTCCTGACGGATCGAGGGGTGACATGAGCACTTCGGCCACGGCGGATGCTGCTGTGTTGGACGCGCTGTATGGCGACCTTCCTTCTTATCAGCCTAAATCAGCTGGAAGACCAGAGGTTGAAGGGACGACAGTTCGGAGGTATCCTAACTCCCAATCACATCAACAAGTGAGGTGCGGACTGTTTTGCCGAGTGCGGCACTGAGGGTGATCGCAAGCCCTACTTCTCCAACCCTGGTGGTTGAGCCTGCTCAGTCCTACCTCCGCGGTGGCTGGTGTGCTGGTTTCGATGAGGACTCCGCCAAGATCGCCTTTGGCTAGTCCTGTTGCTATCAGTGTTCCCGCTGCTTCCTCTGCGACAGCGTCGACCAGGCTGGTGGACTATTCTGAGGTTGCCTCCCTGCCCGAAATGGCTGAGGCCGAGAATGATTACATAGGTGACCTGGTCGATAGCTTTTATAAAAGCTTGGAGCGAACCATCGTCCTGGTTTTGAAGGGCTCGCCTGTACCATTCTCAAAGCTGAAGGTGGTCCTCTCCCGTGACGTTGAGAGCATTCGGGACTTTGAGGGGTATCATCAGGCTGCTGCTTTAGAAATCTTGGTGGATGACCTTGAGAAGACTGTAGAGGAGTGGCGCCATCTCTATCGCTCAGACCCGGCGTCCTTAGCTGATGAGCAGCTTGCTTGTCTTGTTGCCCGAAAGCACGAGGCCCGGCTTGCCGCTCAAGAGGCTGCTAAGGCCGTCTCTTCTGATTTGAAATCCTTGGAAACAAGGCAAGCGGAGGTTGGAAGTGCAATTGACGCCTCCACAAGTGCTCTTCTCGGCGCTGAGGATAAGATTGCGAAGGCTGAGAAAATGATCAGGAAAGCAAATCTCCTCTTATTCAAGGCCATACCGGTGCGTCTTGAGGAAACTGCGCGGCTCGAAGAGCTCAGAGCTCAGAGTGAGGAGTTCGCGCGGCAGGAGTTTGTCACAGAGGGCAACTTTGGCGGAAGTTGAAGCTCGTCTGGCCCAGGCAGTGGACTTTGATGAGGCTGAGCTGAGGTCACAGGCGCTTGCCCAGGCTGCTGATGACAGGAAGATGAGGCTAACCGCCCTCGGGAGCGGCTTAGATCGTACAGTGTACGCTTGTAGGTCATTGTATACGTGCCTCCATGTGTCCCCTATCTTTTGGAATTAATGGAAATTCTTTCTTTCGTTTTGGCTTCTGTCGAATCTCCAATCTTGTTCTTGCTTGAGGACGTAATCTTTGAGACGTGGCTATCCGTCGGTTCAGAGGTCGTAATGAATAACCGATTAAGACGTCAGCAATCTTGAGGTTAGCCCTTTGCGGGGCTGAAGGGGAGATACTTGCCTTTTGTAAATGTCAGCAAGCATCGGTGAGTCCTGTCTTTTGTAAATGTCAACAGGGCTTAAAGTTGAGACTTAGCTGTCTGCTGGTTCAGAGGTCGCAATGACATAACCGGTTGAGACGCTACTAAGCTCAATGGTAGATGAAATCTGGCTATCTGCCAGTTCAGAGGTCGCGATGACATAACCGGATGAGACGCCACCAAGCTTCAGAAATTGGTGATACTCGTCTTTTGTAAATGTCAACAAGTATCGAGACCTGTCTTTTGTAGATGTCAACAGGGCTCGGGTTGAGACTTGTCTTTTGTAAATGTCAACAAGCTCGAAATTGAGACTTGGCTGTCTGCTGGTTCAGAGATCGCAATGACATAACCGGATGAGACGCCACCAAGCTTCAAAAATTGGTGATACCCGTCTTTTGTAAATGTCAACGAGTATCGAGACCTGTCTTTTGTAGATGTCAACAGGGCTCGGGGTTGAGACTTGTCTTTTGTAAATGTCAACAAGCTCAAAATTGATGATACCCGTCTTTTGTAAATGTCAACGAGTATCGAGGTTGAGGCTTAGCTGTCTGCTGGTTCAGAGGTCGCAATGACATAACCGGATGAGACGCCACCAAGCTTCAAAATTGGTGATACTTATCTTTTGTAAATGTCAATAAGTATCGAGACCTATCTTTTGTAGATGTCAACAGGGCTCGGAATTGAGACTTAGTTGTCTGCTGGTTCAGAGGTCGCAATGACATAACCGATTGAGACGCCACCAAGCTCAAAAGGTGATACTTGTCTTTTGTAGATGTCAACAAGTATCGAGACCGTAGTGGAATTTGGGAGAAATCTCGTTTTCACGGGGAGAAACGAGGGAATCACTGTCATAGGTTTAACGTAACAGCGAAATGTATATGTGGTCTAACCATTCTATGGATGAGAATTGGTAGGTGATTTTGGAGGTCTCGTTCTCACGAGGAGAAATGAGGGGACTGCTGTCATAGTTTAATGTTAACATAACAGCGGAATATATGTGGCCTTACCATCCTATGGATGAGAATTGGTAAGTGATTTTGGAGAGGGAATCAAATGGGAACTGGTCCCTTAGGATTTTTAGCAAATCCCCAGCTGTCAACGGGTTTGATATGCCTTTACCGACTACCGTTTGAGTCGGGCTAGCCATGCTATTCCCCTCAGCATGATGAGTTGTTGAGGACTTATGTGGGCTTAAAGGCCAACATTTTCCTCTATCCTTAATCGTTAAGGATATTAGATTATCGGGTTAATGTCTGCATAACCCTGACTCTCCTTTAGGATAACCGGTGCGCGGCCAGGTTCCTGTTGGTTTTCTTCTGTATGACCTTACTTGGAGGAAGAGAAAGGCTCTCTTTGTGTGTGCTCCAGACACGGAAATCGGATCAGAGGTGTAGTGTTAACTTGATCAAGAGAAGGATCCTTGATTAAGGATAATACTTCTTTAAGAACTTGCCATTGATCGGCATCATGAGTAGGTCGCCCTCTGCAGTCGAGAGGCGGTATGCTCCGTTTGAATAGACTGTTTCTATTACAAACGGTCCTTCCCATTTAGGCTGAAATTTGCCTTTGGTCTTGTGCGTCATAATCATCGGTCGTCTGACGGCTAAGACCAGGTCTCCTTTCTGGAAGACTCTTTGTTTGACCTTCTTATTGAAGGCTTTTGAGATTCGAGCTTGATACAGTTCGATATGCTGCTGGGCTTGAAGTCGCTTCTCGTCTAAAGCTTCGAGCTCTTGAAGGCGTAGGCGATCATTGTCTTCTGATGTGGTTTTAGTAATCAGAGCTATACGCAACGATGGCATCTGGATTTCCAATGGGAGGACTGCTTTGCACCCATATACCAGGGAAAAAGGCGTATTGCCTGTCGGTGCCCGCACCGTGGTTCGGTAGGCCCAGAGACATTCACCGAGCTTTTCGTCCCAATCTCGCTTATTCGAGGAGACGAATTTCTTGAGTAGCTTGATGATTATTTTGTTGAATGCTTCCGCCAAGCCATTGGCAGCAGGGTTATAGGCAGTTGAAGCCACATTCTGAATTCGGTATTTATCGCAGAACCGATAGAATACTTGGCTTATGAATTGGGGACCGTTGTCGTGGATGATCCGCCTAGGGACACCAATCGATGGATGACATGGTGTTTGATAAAGTGAACCACATTAGAGGTTTTGACTTCGGCCAACGTACGGCTTCTGCCCATTTTGAGAAATAATCGGTTATTGCAAGGATGAACCGGTGACCTTTTGTTGAAGAAGGGCTGATTGGCCCTACGACGTCTATTCCCCATGCTTCAAATGGCCATGAAGCAACAGTCGGGTGGAGCAACTCCGAAGGCTGGTGTATGAAGTCCGCATGAATCTGACATGCTTTACACCTTCGTGCATATTGGATGGCATTGGCTATTATAGTTGGCCAATAATATCCAAGCCTATGCAACCTGTCTTTAAGCTTTGGTCCTGGCTGATGAGCTCCGCAAGTGCCATCGTGCGCTTCTTGAAGCGCTTCCTGTGCCTCTGAACGAGAAAGGCAACGGAGGAGAACACCGTCATATGAGCGACAGTAAAGTGTCTTCAAAGTCGGATCGTAATAGAACCGGAGAGATCTTCGTCTGATGGACGCCGCTTCCTTAGGATCGTCTGGAAGCAGACCGTGCAAAGCATAGTCGATGAGAGGAAAGCGCCAGTCTCTTGGTTCAAGATCCGTGGAGACATTATAGACTTCTCGAGTTCTTAGTATGTGCTTGGAGCATACAAGATGTCGAGTTGCGACTGTGAGGTGATACTCGGTGTCGGCTGGCAAGGCTAGCGTCGTTGCTAATGCAGCGAGAGCGTTCGCCTTGGTATTCTGAGATCGAGACACATGCCCGATGTAGAAACTTCAAATAGGTTAGCCAATTCGATGGCTGTATGGTAATAAGGCACCAAGTCCTCATGGCGGACTTCGTATTCGCCTTTAACCTGATTGATGATCAGTTTTGAATCGCCATAAGCTTCGAGGTAGCGTACCCCCATTCCATGGGCGAGTTGCAGACCAATGAGCAGAGCATTATATTCTGCTACATTATTGGAGCATGATTCTGTCAGAGAAAATGCTCTGGGCAGGACATGATTCTGGGGAGATATAACACAACCCCCACTCCGGCAATAATCTTGCCTTTAGGGCCCATTCGCGATGCTCCATCAAAGAACATCTCTCCACTTCCTCTTCTGAGGTTGCATAAGACTCGAAGACCTCATCGGGGATGTCTTCGTGAAGTTTTGAATGCTCCGGAACTGGATGAGCAGCCAAGAACTCTGCAAGGGCCTGGCCTTAAACGCCTTCTGAGGTGTGAAGATCATGTCGTATTGAGACAATAAAAGTGCCCACTTAGCC
This sequence comes from Agave tequilana, assembly GCA_038442645.1. Lineage (NCBI taxonomy): Eukaryota > Viridiplantae > Streptophyta > Magnoliopsida > Asparagales > Asparagaceae > Agave > Agave tequilana. The sequence continues at coordinate 6,164 of JAVJIF010007461.1, read as the reverse complement.
AATCTTGAATTCAATGATCCTGGCTTCGTCAATAAGAAGACGCAATGGGTTTACTCTGGAGATGACATGTATGGTCTGGCCGATCAAATAATGTCGTGTCTTCTGAACAGCGAAGACGAGAGCTAAACACTCTTTCTCGATAGGGTTGTAGCGAGATTCCGCTCCTATGAGAGTTCTGCTCAGATAATAAATGGCCTGCTCGTGGCCATTGTCGTCCTTTTGAGCGAGGAGGGCACCGAGGGAGTAGTCCATAGCCTTTACATAAAGCAAGAATGGCTTCCCTGATGTAGGGGCCACTAAGACTGGAGGCTTTGTGAGGTACCTCTTGTGTTCATAAGCTTCCTGGCAAGCTTGATCCCATATGAAAGAAGCACCCTTTTTCATGAGTCGGGTGAACGGCTGACAGCGGCCTGAGAGATTTGTGATGAATCTTCTGATATAGCCAGCCTGCCTTGCAAGCCTCTGAGCTCTTTGAGATTCCTTGGTGGATGCATGCTCTGGATGGCTTTGACTTTGTCTGGGTCAAGATGAATTTCTTTTGATGTGACAATAACCCGAGGAATTTGCCGCTTGACACTCCCAAGAAGGATTTTGTCGGGTTCATTTTCAGTTGATGAGCCCGCATTATGTCGAACATCGTTCTCAGGTCGCGAAGATGTTCATTCTTGTTGCGGCTTTTGATGGCAATGTCGTCGACATAGCACTCCACCGTTTTTCGGAGATGATCGCGGAAGATCATACTCATTGCCCGCTGATAGGTTGCTCCGGCGTTCTTCAGTCCGAAGGGCATTACAGTGTAGCAGTATACCCCCAATGGTGTTCGGAACGAAGTATGCTTCTCATCGTCAGGATACATCTTAATCTGGTTGTACCCTGAAAAGCCGTCCATGAAAGACATCCTTTCGAACCCGCATGTGTTGTCAATCATGACATCAGTGATGGGCAGCGGAAATTCATCCTTGGGACAGGCCGTATTGAGATCACGGTAGTCGATGCAGATCCGTATTTTCCCGTTCTTCTTGAGGACGGGGACTATATTAGCCACCCAATCTGGATGTTGTTCCTCCAGGATGAAGCCACATGCGATGAGCTTGTGAACTTCGGCCTCAATAGCTTCCAATAGATCCATGTTCGGGCGATGATCGACGATCGATGTTTGCTGCTTGACTGGCTTAACGTCAGGCTTGATGTTTAGACGGTGCATAGCGACCTGTGGATCAAGTCCGGGCATGTCTTCGTAGCTCCATGCGAAGACGTCTATATACTCTCTTACGAGTGTTATCAATTTCTTCTTCTCCGTAAGTGATAGGCTTTCACGTAAAAGATGGGCTTGGGATTATCTTGATTTCCCAGGTTGACCTGCATCACCTTGTCTTCAGTGGGTGGCTCGCGCAGTTCGAATCGCTCTTCCCATTGAAGGTCTAATTTGCTGGGCCCATGGTTCCTCATCAGCGGCTTCTGCGGGCTCTAATCGACTGCTTGAGGTCATATTAGCATGAGATCTTTGAACATTCCTCCTATGCTGATATCGGAGTCCCACTCGGAGGAAGAAGCCGAATGTGATGGAATTGGTTCATCGTCTTTGACTTGAATGGTTGCTGACGATGTGGGTGTAACATACCCCAACCCCTGCGTGTACTATCATAGTAATTTGTAGGCTTCCTTTAGGCACAAAGTTCCGCATCAAACTGCGCCTTCCTTTTCCAAAATTTAGGCCTGCTCCATGCTTCAAGTCGTACCTCATTTTCTTCATAATATGGCGCGCTGGCCGCGCGTAATGAAAGAATTGTGGAGTGTCTGAATCTGAGCTTGAATCTGCAGTTGTGGATCCCCGTGGCCGGGTTCTACCGAAGATTATCGGCGGCTGACCTTGTTTGGACGGAGGGATCACCAGTGGGCCCCTTCTATAGCTTCCATAGATGTGCTGGCCACACTTGGCTCATGTACGGGCACATGCAGAGAGCCATCCGTAATGGATTTAATCGACCCAATACTCGCAGGATAATCAAAAGAAATGTTATCATTAATTACCCATTCACCTTCATCCTCTGAAGGAGTATTACATAGAGGATTATTGAGACATGCTATAATGGTTCACCAATCAGAATGGCTGGCGTGCCCGCTTCGGATTCTGAATCCGCCTCGTTGCCACTTTCATCATCGTCGGCAACGATTCTTTAAGTGCTCCACTGGCCTCTTGATATAGGAGAGCATCAGTGAAGTAGTTTTCCACCCCTTTAAATGGTTGCTTTTCAGCAAAGACAGTTCGTACTGTCGCGTTATCTTCAACATATTTGAAGCATTGGTGCAGAGTTGAGGGCACGATCCAGTTGGCATGGATCCATGGCCGTCCTAGCAGCAGGTTATAAGTTGAAGTGTCAGTATCAATGACATAGCATGTCACTTCTGACTTCAGACTCCCGATTCTGCAACGGAGTCGAATCTTCCCCAGTGGATGACTGCTCCCGGCGTTGAAACCATATATTGTAGTAGTGGTTGCGGACAACCTATACAATGGTATGCCGAGGAAGTAGAGAAGCCTTTTGGGGATGATGCTGAGTGCAGACCTGGATCGACTTGTACCCACTCAATGCATGTTGAACCGATATATCCGGGTAGTATAGAGGTCGATCGTGCTTGTTGTCTTTGAGAAGCATATCTTCCGCTGTGAAGGTAATAGCGGGCACCTTTGATTGTGCATGATGACATTCTGGGTAAGGAGACTGAACGTCGTCGTTAGGGATTTCAGGCATGCATGTCAGAAAGATTCTGAATTGGCTAGTGCATCCCTGAGTGCTTCTCTTGTCTCTTTTGAGAGGCGAAGGAGCTCGTGTATAGTGATACGAGCTGGGATATTGGCCAGCTGAGCCAATATGTCAAACCGAAAGGGCGTATCAAACCCTTGGCCTGGTGGTTCTTCAACACGTGGTCGAATCGTACCTCCTTAGGCTTTTTTTTCCCTTTGGCTGGGATTGGAGAGGATGCTGGTACTTGTACTGATGTCGTTTGCTGTTGTGTCTCGTCAGTAGACTTTTCATACTGCCTCAAGTGATTTTCCGGATCGGGTGCCCGTCTGTTGAGGCGTATCGGCTTGCGCCGTGCAAGCAAGCTTTTCTCCTTCTGAATCACTGAGGGAAGCCGATGTAAGATTGCCGTCGTCTGGCAGGATGGAGATGACATTGCAAGACTTGCCCTTTGAATTGGGCTGCTTTGGATCCCGCTGTACGTCTTGGACGAGGTCCGGATGTATCCACATGACTTCTCCTGTCTCCAATGTTAAGGGAACAAGACCCTTATTGTTTTGAGCTGTAGCTGGAAGATGCTTGACTTCCAACCGTGGCGCAGGAACGGAATAAGTCCCGTCAGGAACTGTGACCTTTGGAGCGCTTTGCTGAACTCAAGAGTTACCATATTGGCAGTGACTTTCTTCTGCTCCGTTTTCAACGTCAGAACCCGGCATCGACAAGGCTTGAATTCTATCCTTGAGGACATAGCACTTGTCAGTAGGATGGTGGATCATCCTGTGGTAGAGGCAGTATTTAGGTCGTTTGTGCGCCCTATCTCATTGGGACGCCGCGCATCTGGCAGCTTCATTTGTTCCCTTTGTGGAGCAGATGGAATATGGTGACCACCTGATCGTCTTTGAACGAGTACTGCTTTGGAGGAAACTTGGGCTCCTGATTGTTGAAGCCACTTTTCTTGGCCTTCGACTGCACATCTCCGGATAACTCCACAGACATAGTCTCTTTGCCTTTAGCTTGAGAAGATTGCGGTAGGTCGCTACGCCCTTTGTTGTTCATCCCCCACTTGCCTCTAGGGGGGATGGTTGGTTCGAACTTTTTAGCCGACTCTCGGCTATCTCAGCTTGTTCGACAATTCTTTCCAAGTGTGGCTTTGACAGCCCCCATGCGAACTTCTACTTGATCTAGGAAGTTGTGTCTGCATGTCTGCAAGAGATGGGTAATGGCATCCCTGCTGGGCACATCAAGGATAAGTTTCTGAACCGTTCAATGTAGTCACGGACAGATTCGCCCTTCCTCTGCACAGTGGGAGGAGCTTGTCCATGGTTACTTCGGTATCGTCCTCATAGAAACGAGAGAGGAACCGAGTTTCCAGATCGATCCAGGAGTTGATAGAGCCCGGGGGAAGACTGCGAAACCAGTCAAATGCCACCCCCTTTAAGGTGCCAATGAAAAGCCTAGCCATGATGGCGTCATTACTTATAACATTACCAGTCTGAGACCGGAAATAGTAGATGTGCTGATTTGGCGAGCTCTTTCCATCATAGTATGCAGCGTTGGCAGTTTGAACTTCGGTGGATACGGCACCGAATCCCACTCTAGCGGATAAGGACAGACTGCCCCTACCTTCTTTAATTCATCCCTCTGAGTTAGGGATGCGATTTGAGCTTGGAGGCCCTTAAGGACTTCGGCGTCTAAGGAAGAACCCTCCTTGGATTTCTCCGGCTTCGGCTGCTCATTGCTGAAATGTTCCTCCTCATCATGATTGCTCCCGGCATCATTGTTATTCCGGTTATTGAGGAGTTGAGCGAGCATCTGTTGAATATTGTCCAGAGCCTCTTGCTGAGTTCTGGAAGTTTGCTCCTGAGCTTCAGGCGCCGACGAAGGTCGTCGTAGTGCTATCAGCCATGTTGACTGATGCTCTGTCTGTTCGCACCGAGCTAACTGTCGCCGAAGAGGCGTACCCACTATCTCATCTTCTTCATCAGACGGTTGGAGTGATCTCCTGGGTTCTGGCGAGGCTAGGGCCGTCGAGGAAGAAGGCTATTCATAAGTGTAGGGTATCGCCACCCTGGATCTGGTGTTTCGAAAAACACCTTCTTCGTGCACCAAGACTTCGCCTAAGCCTGGGCTGTAGTCTGGATCTGAGGACTCTCGTCCTCTTCTGGTCATGTTGCGGATGCAGAGGGTAAATCTCGCGAGATGCTCCTTTTTGAGTTTGTGTGCTTCACCAGGGCTGTTTACCGATATCGATCAAAAACTGACCGTCGTCTTGGAGGCGTGATGGAGATTGGTCCCAGCCGGCAATGGACCGAGTGGAGTGTGGACCGGTGGAGAGTGTCAGCAGTTGACTCCCTGTGTTGGCAATAGGGGGAGGAAGGTCAACAATTCCTCAAATCAGAACCGGTTGGGTCTCTGCAATCGAGTGCAAAGGCTCTTTTGGATCGCACATAGGACGATGTCCTGCTTCTTTATCCCTGCAGAAGGGATTAGCACTGAATAGTGCTTTGGTTCTAGCTCCGCCATTAGACGCGAACTTAGTGCTTGACGCACTGGAAAGCGGAGCACGCTTGTGGTGCTTTACCGCTATGCTGCTGCGAAGGTAATTAGCCTTAGATGGTACTTTGGCTTCGGCTTTGCGGTCACGAACCCTGCGCGTACGCTGTGGTACAGTAGCTTCGCTCATGAGAACGAGGCCGGCGTGAGGCGTTGCTGCTCTTAAATTGGACGACGGTATGATTGCCGTCGTAACTTTGTGATTGGAGCAGACAGCATCTTGCCTTTTTCTTCGCGAGAGAGGCGCGATTTAGGCGTAGCTACGCCTGAAGCTTCGGTTGAAAACTTCTGTTTAGGCTTCCATACCGCCTTGCAGAGGAGACTTAGGTTCGTAAGGAACCTGATTAGCCACATACGAGGCTGAGGGGTGTCTGCAGAATTCTGCTTCCGGTTTCTGATTTGAAACCTAGTCGCGGAAACCCTCCTATGCTTCCGTGCTCGAAGCATTGGGCCACCCCAGAGAGGACTTCTTCAAATCTCCTTGATCGAACTGAACCACCAAGTTCTCACAAGTAAAGGAATCAGACCGCGGACGCGCTTCTTCGTTGCGCCAAATACCGCAGTAGGTTCATAGAGAACCTTTTCAGTCTCCGCAGAGACTTTCCTTGAAGGTTTAGCCAGAGAAGCCCTGCCTGCACCGGCTTTCTGAATTCAGAGTTAGACCCGAGGGTCTGTTCGTCGCGTTGCGACACTTGATTCTCGGCAGTGGAGAATTCCATCCCCAGCGGAGTCGCCATCTTGTTTTCCATTATGTTTGCAAAGGGGGAAAACTTACAATAAAAGTTTTGAGGAGCTAAATTACAAGTATTCTTAAAAAAGATTAAAGTAGATCTCCTCAGAGATTCTGGAGAAGTGTGCCGATAGGAG